>JAJGRW010005149.1:0-157191 GCA_025461045.1 Carex parvula
ATAAAATTTATAAAAAAAAAAAAAAAAAAAACATAAGAAGATAGTGAGCAAGTTTGGTTTATTATAGCCCTCATGTCTGTAGCGGATTAGTCTTACAAGCTGAGATCTTGTTCTTGTTCTTGTCCATGTATACGATTGATCCTTGTCCCTTTTCATCTCTAGATAGCATTATTTATTCCAAACTAATCAATTTATAAGGGAGTCTGGCTAGTATAACATCAGTGTCATTTCAGCCTATATAACACCAACTCCAAAATCTATCGAATTGACTTCAAACGGTAAATCCAAATCATTCAAACCGATCTATTTCATTAGTTGTGCGTTTACATGCAAAATTTATAATTTTTCGAATTTATGTAGTATCAAGTCAAGCGGTCAAATGTGTGAGTTTTTAAGTTAATTTTAATGCATTTATTTTTTAACATTTTTGATCACTTGATTTGATACTAAAATAACTAAAAAATATAAAAGATTTACATGTAAACGCATCACTCATAAAATAAATCGATTTAAACGGTTTGGATTAATAATTTGAAGTCTGTCCAATTAATTTTGTAGTTGGTGTCATATGACACCGATGTCATACTAGTCGGACTCATTATAAGGACAACAAAGTATTGCAATTTATGTATCAAATCAAGACTCAAGTTGAAGGGCAATGTGTTGTTACATTATTTAGGGCTCATGTCGTGAGATAAGCACACCTTTAATTAATAGATGTGGGGTATTAGGAGTATGGAATTAGGAAACACAAACAAAGGCAATATCTGATGCAAGGACAAAGCATATCTCAAACTCTGTGCAAATAGACTCACGGGGCATTAATCTATTATCAGAGAATCATGTCACATGACAGTTGGAAATTTAATGTCATGTTCTGGCAGCAAAAATTCCCCGCCAGACTGATTCCTGTATTCTGTTTTTATTTTCACTCAGAATAATATCTAATCTAGTACCTTTTTTTATATTTGTTGCAGTTTCTATTCAGTACTCTGAATCACTGATGTGTTATTTTTTCTCGTATATTTTTTTAGTATAGCTAGTATGGTACCAGTCTGGTTTGAATAAGTGTAGAGCATTAGGTATTATTGGTGTAGACATATAAAGTCAGGACCTTACTGTCATTTCAGGTTATAAGTTTTGACAATGAATATAAGAGCGTAAAGCTTTCATAAAGAAAGGCAGGGTATTGAGTCGTACCAATTATAGCATGGATCAATTCATGATAAATTGGCTACACTATCTAGCTAATTATTGGTCATAGAGATAAAAGATCAAACTGTGGTAAGTGTCCAAGGAGAAAAAAAAAAAAAAAAGCATGTGAATATAATAAAAAGAAATTTCGACATGAATGAGGCTAAGCGTGGATTGGTCCTTACTATGGATCAATATCTCCACTTTCAAAATTTAAATAGTCGATCTACACCGTTCAACATGATCTCCATATGAAAATGTACTTGCAAACTAAATTTACATTTTTTAGAATTTTTTTAGATATGTAGAAAATCACTTGATCTAAATATTCTAAAATAGTGATTTTCTACCTATCTAAAAAAATAGTAAAAAAACTTGTAATAAATGTAGAATTTAATCTACCAGTACATTTCCATATGGAGATCATGTTGAACAGTTCAGATCGATTATATGGACTTTGAAACCAGAGATACTGATCCATAGTATGGACCAATCAGCGCTATGCATAATACAGCCTCACTCTTTCAACATTATCATATTCCAGAGCAACACCTGAATTTTCTAATGAGATAAGGTCTGCAATTAAGAGAAGTTCCTAATTTCCCCAAAACAATAAGTCAGATCAGGCAATCAACTGAATTTTGCAAGCTAAAACAAACTGTTATAAATGAACACGACAATTCACACAAGCTTTTATAGTATATAGCTTTAAATAGAGCATGAATAGGCACATCATGCAAGTCGTGATTCATACACTCTTTATTAGTAGACAATTAGCACAAGAAATTCGAGTCATTACCAAATAATTTAGGAAAGGCAAAATTAGCCAAGGTAAGGCAACAAAGAATCATTATCAACTTTTTTTCTCTTGAATCTCTTCTCAACCAAGGTAGAGCACTTGGTTCCTTAAATGTTGTATCTGCCATGATCATTGATCAAATATGAATTACTTTCAGCAGCAAAAAATATTTTTCAGTAAATTGCTATCTTACTCTTGGATGGCATGTAACATTTGTTTGTATGAGTTTCCCAATGCCATATTAGGTACCAAAGAAACATACTGGTCAGTATTGGCTACAATGGAATAAATAGCGGAAAAAACACTCCAGGAGAAATTGCAAAAAAAAAAAAAGTGGGACACTTTTATTCACACATGATTCCAAATAATCATAACATGGTACAGTAACTACTGATCTAATTTGAGTTTCTAACCTAAAGAGAAGAGGAAGAAACAAACCTCCAATTGAAGCAGCACAGGCAGAGATTCTGTGGAGACGAGATCTTGCAATTCGTCGATCACCTTCTGGTCCCTAACACCTGACCAGGTACTAGGCGGTAGAGCTAATAGCAAAACAGTTAATATATCACAACTTGTAGGGTATTTCACAATACAGTTATCCGGTTCAGATGTGCACCAACCAGATTTACCAGAAACAGGTATAAGAGCATCCACTCCTTGTTTGTTCCCACCCGAATCCATTACTGTACCAGAAACAATGGTCACATCAGCATTACTCTGATCACACTTTACACATGTCTCTTTGCAACATGACATTGTTTTATCCATGACACAAGAATTTCCAGTTAAGAGAGCAGCGCCTTGACAGCATGCAGTGGAAATAATTTCTCGCAAGGTGGAGTCTTTAGGAGATGTGGACTCGGTGTAACTGCAGCATGGGTCTGACAAGACATCCCTCACCAGTTTGAATAATCTGGTCCCACGGACTTGACAAAGCACCTCTTCCTGCATGTTGTTCCATGCTTAATCCATTGGTGCAGTTTAGTGTGTGTGTGTGTATTTCCAGGTTTTATACAATGTGTACTACAACACCTTTGAAATTGTAAGGGTAGTTATTGTTTCTTATAATTATAAAAAAAAAAAACCTTTTCTTTTAAATAGTTTGTTAGCAAAATCTTCAGTTAGTCTTAATTTCATCTTAACTGAGCAATTAAATCAGAGAAAACAAACAACCAAGAAGCAAGAAAGGGCAAAATAACACTGGGAACCACAAGCGCCCGCTGAAATCTAAACCCTTTGCATTGACACTGCCTTTCTCCTTGAGGGATGAGAAAATTCCCAATAATTTGCATTCGATCTTTTTCTTTTTCAATCGGAGTTCTTAAAATTGGACTATGGAACACATTAGAACATCCTTTTGTGAGCTTTTTGCTTCACCATATTTCTCCACAAAGTCTAGATTTAATATGGTACTGGCCATATTTGGTACCAGGTCACTCCTATTCTTAAGACATACTCCGATTACTCAAATATTACAACTATTGGTGTCTTTTCTTTTTTGAAATACCAAGAAAGGAAGAGAGAGAGAGAGAGAGAGACCTTCATAGTAAGACGCTCTTTCTCTTCTGGGGTCAGGCCTGACCCACCTTCCTCTTGCCTCCGCACTTCCACTATCCATTTTATAAAATCACCTGCACTTGCTGGAAGTGCTCTGAACAATATAGAAAGAAGGCCTTGTACGCTGTTTACCACGTCAGAACTTACTAGAGAAGGTACATCATCCCTCAAAAAATTTGCAACTTTGATCCAGTTCTCATCCCTGCAACTCTGGTTTATCATGTAAAATAACATGATAAATAAATAAAAAGAGTAGAAATAAAATACAAAAAGGAAGAAAAAACAGAATGGCTTTTGACACAAACAGCATAGGCATCCACATTTTGATAGAACCAGAGAATGTATACTAGTTTGAATCAATTTTCCTCAATTGTTATTTACATATTTGCTTTGTTTTGCTTCTCTATTTAAATATTTTTATTTATATATTTTTCCTTCTTTCATTTGCTTACTGTTTCAGGTTTTGAGACCTGAGCATATGACAGTTTGAGATTTCTACATCTAAATATGGTCTAAGAAACACAAAGACAGATACAACATTGTCAGTAAACGAGCTTCTTACTATAATGAAGTAATCAGCAGTACATACTGGAGATAACATAACAGTACTAGGCACACAGGTAGTTAACCTAATTCTTTATAAAACTTTGCTTCTTACTGTTGTGTAAAAGGTTAAACTTGTACCAGACAAGATGGCATAACAGTACTAGGCACACAGGTATTTAACTTGTACCAGACAAGATGACAGTAATTGCATCTAATTTCATGTAAAATATAAGAGGACTGAAAACCATAAGCCAGGAAAAAAGAAAGTGATAGATAAAACAATTCATGCATAGAACAAATTAAAATAATGATTATAAATTTACCAGTGTATAAAGTAAAGATGGAGCACTAGGAAGCCTTGAGATAAGCATAAACCTGTGTAGTAATAACATGACTAAGTCAGAAGATCTAAACTCGGTAGACTTTAAGACGGATATTTGTGCAACTCTTTAGTGCATTTTTGTAACTAGACTTAGGGCAACAACATGACCAGAACCAAGCAGGTAAACCCAGATGAGATCCGAGTTTTAGGTTAGCCTGGTACAGCAATTATCTTTATGTAATTAATAAGAACAAAGCCTTTAATAACCCAATACATTAGTTCTATGAAAAGAACAAAACTCAAAATGTGTGTAAACTTCAAAATTAAAATAAGAGTGAGTCTATGGTACTATGCATAGCACGGATTGGTCCGTAATATTGGAAAGTACGGTATGACAAAACTTAATGTGAACCCACCTGCTTTTAACCTTTATGCATCTTTATTGGAACAAAAATTTACCATCTGATTAAATTCACAACTTTAGATAGTTTTAAGTATTTTTGTGCAACACTTTCGTGTAGGAAAGGCCTTTGTTAGTATAAACCCCTTTGGCACCACACACTCATTCAGGAGTAAGCTTCTTCCACTTAACTCCACAATTATAAGTTATCATTTACACTTAGATTCTGATTTTTTTGTTAGCTATGGTGTCTAATAACATTTGTAAATAAAAGTATAAATGTTAAAAGAAGGCGCTGTTTTATATATAAGAAGAATTCGTGGCAGAGAAAAGGATATAGTGGCAAAAGGCCAAAAACAATACCCTCTGGGGAGACCAGTTGCATCATCTACAGTATTAATGGCTTCCCAGAGCAAGGAAAGTGGTACCCAATGGGGAGGGTACTTAAAACGAGCTACATCCAATATAAGTGCCATATCATTCGCCGCATGGTAACCTCCTATTGGTGAAAAATGACCGGTGCCTGTCTGCATCAGTATATTTTTACGTCATATTTGCATTGTGAAAATATGAAAAAGGTAGATAGAAATGGAGGTGAAAAAGACAACAGATTTAAGTTCTAGCCATTAGGAATGAAAGCAATATAACCATAAGTAACTTTTTAATGGTTTTAATGCAAAACCGGTGGTACTAGAATTCACTATTTTCCAAAAGAAAAAATAATAAGTATTTATATAAGGTGAAAATGATGCACCAACTCTTCAGTCAGACATATATCTACATTTGAGGCTTCCTTGCATAGTTTAGAAAGATAACATAGGTGTATAAGAAAGTATTACAATGCAGTACAATCCTAGTGAACTTGCAATCATAATGGTCCTTAAAAACATTTAAATATACAGTTTCCGATCCGAATAACAGTTCCCTTTTCTACCCATCTTTTGACCTTCCAGTGAACACTGATGCACCAACAAAGAATTACCTTTTCATAAATCTTAACTAAAAAATGCTAGTAAGATCAACATAATGATGCATCAAGGAGCATTGCAAACAAAAAAGAACAATAACAATGAATAATGACAACTCTAAATCAAACTCTAACCTGTTTGAAAGGCCTCCTGTGATAGGATGCGATCACATGGTAGTCTTCCGATCTGGTGCATCTGATGACGTGCTTTCTGAAGTCATCAAGATCGCTTTCATTGGCACGATACGCTTCCACTTTTGCACCAGCACAATGCGCCAAGCATGCAACTTTGCCAAAAGTAATCCCTTCAGCTTTGACTTTCTCCAAAGGCTCACAACAATCCAACATTGACTCGTCAAACCATCTCCATGGACCTAACAAGAAGACAAAAAAATAGTATAGAAGTATACAAGTAGGGGTGTTCATTGGATCCGGTGTATTTGGTTTTCAACCGAACCAACAAATTTTGGGTTAAATGATTCGATTTTTCGGTTTAACTGGTTCGGTTCGGTTGAATTTTTGAATTACTTTGATTTTTTATATTTGGTTTGGTTTAATCTCTCATATTTTGGTTTAACCAAACAAACTGAAATTTACTTGATATTTACTTGAATTACTTTAATTTTTTAATATATGGTTCAACTGATATATATATATATATATATATATATATATATCTTGATATACATTTCTATGATTATTAAATGTATTTGTGTATGTATTGAGTTTTGACCTTTTGAAATTTAATCTCGCTTATTTCGGTTCAACCAAAGAAACTGAAATTTACTTCGGTTATTTTGGTTCAGTTGTTATTCGGTTGACAAGTTTAATTTGGTTGGTTCGGTTACATTTTTTAAAACTGAATAAAATTTTGGTTTGACTTTTTTAATTCGGTTTTAACCGAACTGATGACCGACCACTTGATAAGAAATGATAAAGGATGTTTATATTTTTTAAGCCTCAGAGGTTAAGCAATTAACACACAAAAAAGAAAATCCTACACAAGAAAATAATAAAAATTATTAATTCAAATTTCAAGTACTAACAAAAGGACTCGACATAAAGCAGTTGAAATAAATCATTTCGAAAAAAAATACTGCAGGGTAAATAAAGCAATCTCTAAAATTTAGTATATCAACAGACACAACTATGTTATTCGAGTACTTTCATGTCATCTAATGGCAATTTTCTAAACATTCCCTTTCTAGTGATTGCTGCTTTCAGTAAAAGCTCAAGTATACATTTTACTTTATTTGACATTCTCCATCATCAAGGCAAAATCACTCATCAAATGATATCTAAACAAGAAAGGTAGAAGTTAGAAAATATTAGAAAAATAGGTATACCTTTCCACTTTCTTCCGGGATCAATGGATAGAGCATTGAGCACAACACACAAACTGGCAAGGCCGCAATATGCAGGCTCTGATTGGGTTTGGAAGTATGATATTAGTCTGAAAAACCCTTCCATGGTCCCATTTTGAAGCGCCTCTGTGAAAAGACGCTGCATCAATTTATAAAATATTTGCAATTAAAAATGACTGCTGTGACTGTCAGATGTCAAAATGAGTATTGAAACTACACCTTCAAGTTAATCCAGAAATGATGAAGATTTCTAAGAGATCAAAATAAGCAGCTGTAAATCTTACTCGATGCTGTTTGAAAACTATATTCAGTCTTGGGTATTAACAGAAAGTCCCCTGTAAAACCTAATCATTTTCCCCCCTTTTGCCATTTTGTTAGAGAAGTTAAGTACAATGCCACAAATTCCATGATAAAAGCTGACATTCAAATTAAAGAACACTTCTAAACCCTCGATCTTAAGCAAATTAACAGGAAATTCAAATACAATTCGATTAAGAAATCAGCAAGACAACTAATTGAAGGCGAAAGGGAACTCACCTTGCCATCGTCAGAGGCGAACTCGATCGCTGGCGGAGAAGGTAGGATCCTTCTGTACAGACCCGCTACTGCCATTTCTGATTTCTTCTTTTCAATTTCTCTTTTTATTCCGTTTGATAGGTGTGCCTTTTGACATTCAACCGTGTTCATCTCGCTGCCTGACGTAGAGGCAGGGTTTTATTGACTATATTATTAGTGTTATTATCGTTCAAAAGCAGGATTATTAGGGTTTAATTAGTGGCGCCTTTTTTATGGAGTGGGAGTAGGGTCAAAACGAGGGATTCAAATCAGCTTGAAATCCAGAATACATGAACAGTATTTCTCGAATTTCTCGAATTTCTGAAATTTCTAATTCAGCCGTTCAACTTTTTCTGTGCACGTATCTCGAAACAGCTAGTTTTTCCGTGCATGTATCTCGAAACAGTTCAACGGCTGGACTCTGGATTTCAGGAATTCCAGAAACACTGTTCATGTATTGGGATTTCAGCAGATTTGGATCCGAAAATGAGCAAATACGGAGCGGATAATGCTGATATCAAATCCGTATCCGTTTTTCGCTGAGCGGATATGAATACGGATATGGCTAGTAAATGGATGTCAAAATCTAAAACCAAATTTGCTTTAAACGGATACGAATACGGAGCAGATAATAAACGGATATGAATTCGAATATGAATACGAAAAGAATAATTGTCGGATATCCATAAAAAAAATAACAATACATTATTCTTAATATAAACTTGTTTGAAAATAGTAGCAACTCAAAATTTAAAAAAATTATTTCTCCTCAAGTTTTCTACCAATCTGAGGCCAAAGAAATTCCTCAACTCAAATACGGAGCCAATTCGGATCCGATAATCCGGATCCGTTTACATCCCTAAGTGGGATTAGCTTTTTGACTTTTTGTTTTTTTTTAATTATTAATTTATACGATATCAAAATTGAAGAGGGTTTCCAATATTTCATGTTTTTATACTCATCATGTCTCATATTTAATATTTTTGTTTTAAAGTTCAAACTGTGGATCCGAACAGCTCAACATGATATCCATACTAAAATATGTTAGGATGAAAATTTTTAATTTTTGAAAACTTTTTACTATTTTTAAAATAGATACAAAATCAATGTTTCTAGACCATTTAAAAACAGTAGTTTTGTACCTACTTTAAAAAAAAAAGTAAAAAATCACAAAAAATTATAAAATTTGGTCTCCAATCATATTTTAATATGGATATCATGTTGAGCAGTTCGGATTGACAGTTTGGACTTTGAAAACGAAGATATAAAATATGAGGCATGATGAGATATGAAAAACATGAGGTATTGAAACACGGGATCATAATTTACTATTTTTCAATTGTTTTAACTATTTTTTAAATTTGAGAGATGGACAAAAAATAATAAGTAAAAAATATTTAAATATTAAACAGAATTATTTTTTAAAAATCCGAAAAATAAAGATATTTCTAAAAATAATAAAATTTGCCAATTTGGTACAATTTGAAAGTTGATTAGTCATCCATGAAAAAATTATTACAACTAATGTGTTAAAACATTTAAATGGCTAAATGTCTTTTAATTAGTTGGCTAAATTTCGATAACATCCAATCTAAATATTGAAGAACTTGTTGACAATTTAATTATTTTATTTTAGATAATATATTTTTCCAGATATTAAATAAATTTGGTGAAATTGAGTTGATATATGCTCAACACGTCATCTTCTTATTGTCAGCCTGTTTTAATCCGAATACCTTGAACATATCTCCTAATCAGCCTCTTCCTCTTTTAATAAATTCTGGCCAAGTGGGCCCTGCCCATTAGACGTGCATCATAATGGATTTTGCAAGGAAAAAAAATGAGAGTGGAGATAACACACCCAATTCACCTCCTCTCTATTGGAACAAATTCAATTTGGGTCTGATGTCCATTGGACTCAAAGTGAGTTCGATGGTGATTCGTTGATTGTCCAATCTGCTTTAAGATTTGCATCCGTAACTTTCGCGTCTGTTTTAAAATTCGTACGCACAAATCATAAAGTGGATCGGACGGTCCCTAAACCCATCGGACCCAAATTTGAGTCCGATGGGCATCGAACCCAAGCTGTTTTCCTCTCTATTACCTCCAAAGTTTAGAGAATCTTTTACGATTAGTGGATCCGGACCGTTCTTTTAAATTTGGCACAAATCTCAAAGCCCAATAATACTGCCCCCATGCTAGTTTGAATTCCAAAGCGGCTGAGATTTAATCTCAAACCGCAAAGTGAGAGAAATTGTCTACAGTACTGTAGAGGATACAGATTCATTAAGTTGTTGTATAAATTCAGTGATTTTTTTCACCTCCAAATCCGGATGTAAAGAATATAAATTTTTAGAGGTAAATTCACAAAGTTGTTGCTCATTTATCATAAAGTTGGTTCACAGTGTAGGCAGAATTTCTCTGTCTAATCAAAATTCACAAAAAAATGATTATATAAGAAGCAAGTATATGACACAATTTTTGATAAATGAGGTGTCTCAGTACCCACACAAAACCATTAACGCAGGAATGGAATTACAATAGCCTGGAATCACCTCTCAAAAACTCAAACCAAACGACCCCTAATGAACGTCGTCTTGACACGTCAACGCCAGATCGGATAAGAAAAGGATTATCCGGTGTGACGACCATAAATCCTAAACCCTAAACCCTAAATCCTGAAGTCACCATTTTGTTAAACCCATACCTGTACCAAAACACCAAAAGGTTACAATCTCTAACCTGATGTAACCCAGCGAAATAATCACATAAAAACGATGCATTAACACTTAATGCACCAACACAGCTTAATACTTCAATTCAAGAGAAATTTATTATTACCAGCACACAACATCACAACCATACTCAAATAAGCAAAAGAGACAAATCTATCCTTCTCACACACAAATGCCTGATTTGGTATGAGAAGGCAATTAATGTCCTTTTTATTTTCTTACTAAATAGTACTTAAACACAAACATAACAATACTGCAAAGTGCAACACCCAGTTGGAAACATAGAAGCACCACTTCAATTGAGGAGGTTGAAAGTCTTCAGTATGTCACCAATCTCAGAACGCCCAATAGGCTTGGTCATAAATTTATCAGCACCTGCATCCATGAACGCTTCCATGGAGCTCTCATCAGCAGTTATTGCCACAATCTTTCCTGTGGCCCCCATACTCTTCAGGGCCCTAGTTGCCTATCAAAAAGCACATTAGAGTTGATATCTACCCAAAAATATGTAATTTTTTTTATATAAATAGAGTATGTAAAATGTTCATATGGATGAAGATTAGGCCTCAAAATCCCAAGTATTGAACTAAATCTCCAACAATTAAGTTCTTTTCTGGACCGATTTCAGTTAGGGGACTAAATTTTTCTTTGATTTTTGAAAGCAATTGAGTACATATTGTACGTGTTCAGCAATGAGGCTTTAGCCTCCTTAGCTGCTTGACCTGGTTGAACAGCTGTGTCTTAGACAGGCTTAGAGCACCTTTCTTAAGTTTCCTTAGAGCAAATTCTTAAGCTGATAAAAATCCAGGCTTACAGCACAGTGCCTCCTTAGAGCTCCTTCTTAGCACCTTTATACACTTCGTACGTGTTCGGCAATGAGGCTTTAGCCTCCTTAGACATGCTTTAGCCCCCTTAGCTGCTTAAGCTGGCTGAACAATTGTGCCTTAGACAGGCTTAGAGCATCTTTCTTAAACTTTCTTAGAGCAAATTCTTAAGTTGATAAAAACTCAGGCTTACAGCACAGTGCCTCCTTAGAGCTCCTCCTTAGCACCTTTATACACTCTAAGCTTCATTGTTCTGAGCCTTTGTCAGCCGAACAACTCCTCCTTAGCACAACTTAAACTCTTAAGCTTCATTGCTCTAAGCCTCATTGCCGAACATGGCCAATATTAGGATTAATTGAACATTACAGAGTACTAAAATTGTTACCTCCACACCATTCATCTTAGGCATTTGCTTGTCCATCAATATCAGATCATATTCATTTCCATTAAGGAAATGGTTCACGGCAGCTTCCCCATCTTCTGCTTCAGTGATCTCAAAACCAAAGGGAGAAAGCAACCTTTTATATAACCCCCGAATCCATGATTCGTCATCGACAACAAGTACTTTCACAACTTGAGCGCTCGCCATGTTCCACTCTAGTCTGAAAAAAAAAAATAGTATGATTAAAGATAAATTTCTACTTACAAAGAATAATCAGGAAACATGAATTTGATTAAAGAGACATCTATGTGAAATTGAGAAAACAATGCATTAAATATCCATTTAATTTCAAAAACTTTATTTGATGTAGATATTAAGATCAAAAACTTGCAATTAATGGTTCAAACTAATGAAGAATAAATAAGGAAAAAAGGTACTTAAGAAAAAAAAAGTCTACCATGTGTTAATTTCTTTTTTATATGTTTATTATTGGAATATAATTGGTTTATGGAATAGATGTACTTTTCCCATATATTCTTGAAACCTAACTTCCAAACAATCGATAAATCTCATGACCATGAATCCTTATATATTATAGCACAAGAAATGCATGTATATTATACACCAGAAATAATAAACAAGCAAAATAACGGATTACAATATTGAAGTCTATAGGAAGCATAAATTAACAAACTAAAACAAAAATAGACATGTAAATAGAGAGTACCAGAAAGAATAGGATTGATTGGAAACCCTTGGCAAGTTTTGATATGAAGCAACTGCTGTATCAGACGCAGTTATTTATAGAACTAACGATCGCATTTAACGCACTAGATATACTGCATCATACATTTTCAACAGTTGTCCAAAGTTTTGTATGTTTCTCTCAAGTTCGATATAGTTAGATTCGGAAAAAAGAAAGAAGACAATTTCACTGTATCATTTAGGAGTACATCGAATTATCCAGGCCATAGTAGGATTATTAATGTCGTATTTGGTGTTTTTCCATTTATTATAGATATTTATTATAGAAGAAATACTGATTGCATTTAACCCACTAGATATACTACCTGTTAAAAGTTGCTCTACTTAAAAAGCAATCCCTATCATCGATTTAAATTTTTTTGTCGGTTTATGTCAATTTCGATATAGTTCGATATGAAGAATTAAAAAGAAAAATTGCATTATATCGTTTATGAGCATATCTAAAGATCCACTGTGCAAATCACAGACTAATTTATTTGAATATTGTTTGTCCCATTTATTATAGATATTTTATCTTCAACATTCGATTCACTTAACCCTCACTGCATCTGCAAAATTTCATGCCTCCGTCAACATTAAATTTACCCCGATTTTGACAAAAATCCTCCGTCTTAATTAACCGGCAAGCGGATGACCACAGATTTACTAATATGCAATACAAAGTAAGAGATATTAGTATACACAGGAGTTGCTGTAATGTATCGTTGCTGAGACTGGTACAGTATTACTTTGAATTCATTACCCTTTTGATCTTTTTGCAATGCCTAATCATAAATCAATGGGTGATTTTCAATTCAGCTTATAAGTAATTGTTCCTTAGTATCTTCCCTTGTGTCTACAATGTCTTTCCGTTTTAACTAAATTGTTTGACAGTTTCTCGGGTCACACTCACACCTGAAACTTATCAGTGCATAGGAGGTACTACAAGGCCATTTTCTGTTCCTTCTGGCAGGAAACTGAAGCTGCAAACAAGGCTTTACAGCCTCCAATTAGCCCCCAATTAAGCATTTGTTCCGTCATAATATTAATATAGCCAGCAGAGATGACAAAACAAAATATTATATCAGTCACAAAATTTTAGACTGGTTTAGATCGACAGTAGATATTAGACAAGGTATCGCAAGTGAAAATTCAAAGATCTTTTGTCTCGACAGTAGATATTCGGGCTCTTTTTCTTTTTATCTGCCTAGGGGATGCACAGCAGGACTGGTAGTGATTCTCTATAGTGGCCTCAGCATGGGGCTGTGATCATTAAAAATAACCTTCTGTCAGGCCTTTTTTGTAATTGAAGGCCTTAATAAAAAACTAATTTTGTAAGAAAAATTGCAGATGTCAGAAAAAGTGTATCTCAGGACAGGATTTCTTTGATCTTGAAATTAAATCATCGGTTATTTTCTAGAGATTTAATGACGATTTTTATTTTTTTAAAATAAAAAAAATGGGAAGAAAACACCGTTTAAGTATTTTTCAAATTGTTCTGAATAGAAAGTTAATCTGTTGTTATATAATATAAGAAAATAATAACAAAAATATTATCACAGTAATGCACTTTCCTGATGATTAAGCGATACATAACAGAATCGCATAATTCCTAATGCAAAAGCAAGTGTTTCAATCTGGAGCAAGTTGCTTTAACCAAACATTTATGAGAGCCTGAGTACAATCAAATAGTACCAAAACCAGATATATCAATTCTCATTTCAACCTACTTTTTTGGTAAATGAAGTGCTAGAAGTTTAATTAGGATAAAAATCCCCCAAAATACAAATAGAATTAAAGTCCAATGAAACAAGGCAAAACCATCATAGAAAATTCAGAAACTGAAGCTGTCCAAAGCACCACCCTGTAATATAACAGGTCATGGGCTATTGTTTGATAAGGGCGTAACTAACCGGGTTGAACTAATGTAGGCAATAAACACAATTCATCCCAATTTCAGACTTGATTTGGGTTTATGGAACTATTTTAGGCTATAATCACAATTTGGCTCAATTCCTTCATTGTCTGGCAAGAGAAGAGGTTGCATAGACGAGCATTGACGAGCTCTGGTCCGGTTGAACAGCTCAGATTAGGTTAGACTTCTCTTGTTTTCGGAACACTGACTATGCCATTTAAAATTTGCTGAGGGTATTTTGGGAATTGTCCTTTGTTAAATGTAATAGCTTTTTATTCATGTAATATATACTTCTCATCTTATAATGTAATATATACTCTTTTTGCCATGACATTTGCATATCATCAAAGGAAAAAAAAAAATACATCTTGGATAAATTATAATCAAGAGAAAAACAGCTAAACATTTGAACTGAACTACAAAAGAGAAACAAGAGCCCAAGATTGAAAAGATCACCCCCGGCCCTCCAAGTGAAAAATGAAGAACCAGATGAAGTTCAAAAGAAAGAGGTCCATGTCAGCAAATTCTGGCTATGTGTCGATCGAGCTAGGATAAGTTGGTGTGTGGAAAGAAAGGTTAAGAACAGAAGATTTCCTTGCATTGATCCTTTACAGCATTTTGATTAGATTTAACGGTGATGGCACCATGAAGAAATAATTCAATCTGAAGAAAGGAGATAATGCCAGCTGTTGTCTGTTGGGCGGGCACCCTCCTAATTAAACCCTATTTGAAATTTTAATCGAATTGAACATGAGCCGTTTGATGTGATTAAGAAAGGAGATAATGCCAGGCTGCTGTTGTCTGTTGGAAATCCTAAACCCTAAACCCTAATTGAAGGTTATTTAAACCGTACCCCTGCTCAGCTGAAGAATCAAAAGGAAATGGGGAAGGGTGTGCACATAAAAATTGTGGCAATTACTGGTCATGAAATTGAAGTGCTAATGGAGCGTTTTGCTGAAATCCAGCAATTGCCACAATTTTTGCGTCGACACCCTTTTCTTTCAAGGTCTTAATTTGTTAATATTTTCTGTGGCAAGTTTCTTGTAATCAGAAGAATACTTTTATGAACCGTGCTCTCTTTGCTATCCCTCTATTTCCCAGGAACTTAGTTTTTAGATGTCATCTTAAATTAGTATCTCTAATAGAAACCTATTACCAAGCACTCAGTCCCACCATGGATGCTCTCCATAATACCTTTGATGCCTTTAATTTGGTGTTTGCAATGTGATTGTACCAGAAGGCCTTCCATGTTGGTCATAGTTAGGTTTTAAAGGGAGCAATGAGGTAGAAACATTGTTGTAATTTTATGTAGGGCATGTCATTATGTAAGATTTTATTTTATCTTAATATTGGTTTATTTTACAGTTCTAGTATGAAGTTTATTGATATCATCTAAGAATCTAGCTAGTTGAATTTCATGCACTCGAAGATTCATAAAATTCTGATAAGAGATGTTTTGCAACGAAGAAACATAAACTGTGAGGTCAGCTGCCCAATGTGCAACACTCAAAGCAGTAGGGAAACAATTGCTCATCTGCTGTTTTTCTGCCCTTATGTGATATCAGTATGGAACTTTATTCAAACTGGGATCAGAAAAAGCATACTGGTACGATCACTGGTACAGCAGCAGTCTGTACAGGCAAAGAGCAGGCTGGTGGCTTTGGCATCAAAGAAATGATATAGTGTTCAACGGGAAGCAGTTGAGAGCAGAGGTTTTCGGGGGGAAGATCTTGCAGGAAAGATGGCTGTGGTATAATTATTGCTAAGATGAGGGGCTGAACTGTAAAGTATCACTTTGGCAGCCACTGTCAATTATTTCAAAAAAAAAAATAAACAACAATTGACACACAAAGCAAACTCCATATTTCAATCTAAAATAATTTTATTAAGCACATAACCATACTCAAATAAGCACTCAAGACAATCTAACCTTCTCAGTTCTCACACAGGAAGTATGATAGGCATGAGAAGGCCATGTCCTTTATTTTATTTAATATTAAATAAGCAAGTCTCACATAACAACACTGCAAACACCCAGCAAGAAGCACACAAGCACAATACTTTAATTGAGGAGGTTGAAATTCTTCAGTAAGTTGACGAGTTCAGACAGCTTGGTAGGCTTCACGAGAAAAGCATCGGCCCCAGCCTCAAGAAACGCTCCATTAGCACTTTCATTACCAGTAATCGCCACAATTTTTGCGTGGACTCCCTTTTCCTTTAAGGTCCTAGTTGCCTACCAAAAGCAAAATCAAGGTTAATATCTAACAAAAACATTTAACATCTTTAAAAGTAGAGTTTGTAGAGATTCTTATGGAATTAAACCTAATCTTTAGAAGTTAATTTCTAGAGTGCATGATCTAAAAATTTTCTATAATTGTTTAAAGCAATTTATTGGTACCATAATATGATTGAACATTGCAAATACTAAAATAACTACCTTCACACCATCCATCTCAGGCATTTCCTTATCCATTAACACCAAATCAAATTCATTTCCATCACTGAAATGATCCACAGCAACTTTCCCGTTTTCTGCTTCGGTAATTTGAAAACCTGCAAAGCGGGCTAGTAACATCTTGTGTACCCCTCGAATCACAGAATCATCATCGACAATCAGTACTTTCACAACTTGAGCAGTCGCCATCGGGTCTGAATATTTTATTAGTGTGGTTATAAATTTTCTAAATTTTCGTATGGGAAAAAAGTATTGTTGTGAAATGCTAATTATGAATATTTATAAGTTTACTACTAATGCAGTTGATAATATAGGGGACAATGCATTGAACTTTTTGTGTTTATATAGTGATCTCAAAACTTGTGATGGATGTTTCAGAACAAATATAGAAAAATTAAGGAGAAAAACAGCTACTAATTAAACAAACTCATAAATAATGCTGCTTTCTTTTTTAATGGTTGTTTTTGGAATATAATCGGTTTGCAGAAGAGATGATATTTTCTAATAACAATATTCATCGAACTTAACTTCTAAAGAATGGATCAATTTTCAAGGCCATGAATCCTTAAAAGAAAACAGCATGAGAAATGTATGAGTATATACCAGCAATATCCATGCAAAAGAACACAAATTATTTTGAAGGAAGAATACAAAAGTATAACAAAGTACACAGAAATAGGGAATACCAGGAAGAAATAAGAACAATCGGACTACTTGGCAAACTTGGTATATATTGAAATTGAGTTTGTTATGTGACTCCTAGCATCAGACGCGGTTATTTATAGAACCGTCGATCGCATTTAACACGATAGATATACTACATTTGCAGTACTTCAAAAAAGACTATATCATATATTTGTTCACACATATACCTAACTGAAATAAACTTTCATCGCCTTTTTTATCATTAAAGGTAGATTTGTGAATCCTTACGGATGTTTTTTGTCGTTTTTCTCCCAACTTCGATATACTTAGATTCAGTGAAAAGAAAAAAAAATTGCATTATAATGTTACGAGCATATCTAATTATGTACATTGCTAAATGGTTTATTACTGTTATATTTGGTGTTTTCTCATCAGTATAAAATTTTACCTTGAACATTCGATTCACTTGACTCTCACCGCATCGTGAAAACTGCATGTGTTTATCAATATTAAATTTACCCCCGGTTTTGAGAAAAAAATCCTGCTGGTGTAGTTAATCACAAGGCACACGACCATAGATTTACTGATATGTGGTACAAAGTAGCATTGTAATATACATAAGGGGTTCGTATAATGTATTTGTTGCTGAGCTTGATAATAGTACCATACTGGTATAAAATGGTGGTAATATCCCATTACAACTTATACACATACACCACTTTTGTTATTAATTTATTATGTTTGTTAGAATTTTTCTTTTGAGGAAAAACAAGGTTTGGGTCCGTATTCATTTTATTGAGATTTGTGAAACAAGTTCAGGTTTTGAAATATAACCTGCATGTTAGTTAGAATTTTGAATTCATATTTCTGTGATTTGCAACTTAGCTTACGTTTTACAGTTTACTTGTAGCTGAATATCTTTTATTTTCCTGTGCCTACAATGCCTTTGTTTTCTCCTTAACCATTTTTAGGGTACCCCATGTCACCAGTGGTGGAGCCAAAATTTCCATCTATTGGTGTTGAATAAGAAGAATCTTTAAGTTTTTTTTAAATAAAATTGAAAATTCACAGAAATTTAAGGGCCTTCCTGAAAATCAAGTGGGGTCAATTGACCCCACTGGAGCATAGGCTCCTCCATTGCATGTCATCACATACCAGCAACTTACTGGACATCAAATTACTTATAAGTTATACTAGGAGGTACTTAAAAGGGTTTTCCTGAATCTCTGGTCTTTTTTGACAAGAAATTGATGTTTTTAACAAGTCTGTACAACTCGGAATACCCTCCAATTAATCATTTATTTCATCATGATATTAAAATATACAACAGAGATAACCAAAAGAATCTAATATCAGTCACAGAAACACATAAATTGAGACTGACCCACATCAACAGTAGATATAAGATATATGTGTACTTTAATTTTTTTTCCATAATATTAGGACTACACAATGTGATGCAAAGGAGTAACATGCACTGCACCATGCCATGTGTTTGTGCAACAATTGTCCCACAGAATCAGCATTGCACTTTTTCTTTTATGCCCGTTCGCAATGCAAGTTTTTGGACCTGCTACAGAGACATTTCGGTTTGCAGCTTTCCTCATACCGGCCGCCTCAGTCTCTGGAGCCAGCAAAGTTTAGGACCTGAACCATGATTTCCACTTTCAGCTGCACCTGTTTGATGCTGTGGATGCTACGAAATGGACGCCTTTTTGCAGTTGCAGGGGAACTGATGCCTCCTAATCAGGTAAGAGGTTCTGAGAGTTGCACATGAAGCTTACTTGTGGCTCAAATACTGCTAGCTCTACTGAGGGTTGGTGTAAGGGGCATTTGCATTGGGTTAGCTGTAATGGTTTATGCTCATATCAGTTCGATTAGAGTAAAAAAAAAAAAAAATTTGAATGATATGTGATCAGATCATCAGAGTGGTTATGTAACTTTTTTTTTTTAATTTGATTGATGTGTGATCTATTAATGTTATTTTTGTCTATATTACGTTCTAGTCGTTCCCTGCAAAGCTTTAAAATAGAAACAGAGAGAAAGAGGATGCTCAGTACATTCTCACATCTCTACAATCACAGAAATGGCTCAAGCTATTGGAGTTGCAACTTGTGTTTACCTGATTTAATTAAAACATTCCAGACAATGAAAATTTATAAGATGATACAATTTCAGGATACTTGACGTGAAGCATCAAAAGTACATCAAACAGTATCAAGATCTACTACTGCTCAGTATACCAAAACCCTACTAACAATTAACTCCTGGATTGAAAAGAAATTGTTCTGGATATTCATTGAACATGCTCATCTATCATTTTAATCTAACAATCTGAGAAGAGGAAACCAACAGCATCCATAAATAAACAACAGAAAATAAAATAAAATAAACACAAATATCATCTATATAACATGGGTTGCAAAAGATGGTACTTAATAACTTCATGTAATGAGCAACGGTTCAGCCGGGGGCCCATTAAGATCAGCAAAAGGGCATAAATCCTTTCTTGCCTTCAATCCTATCAAAGGGTTTCGCCTCGGTAACAATCTTGTGTCAATCCTCCATTGTTGATGCACCAGATCCAGATTCAACGCCTCAGAATTGGCCATTGTGTGGGCACATGGGAGACCCATAGTTGCCGTAAACCTTCCAGTGCAAACAGGATCTACTGTGCCTTTCTTAACCTTCTCATACTGCTTGTACAACTCCACCAACACATGCTCTGACACACGGCACAAAATATTCTCGAAAAGAGAAACCTTGCAACAATGATAAAGAACCCTAATTTTCTCGCTCTCAAGCTGAGTTATCATCTCTTTATACTGCTTTTCAACAGCTGAACAGAACTTATTCTTCACCTCTCGGAGGTCACCGGCTGGCACGTGCAGATCCTTCCTTAACTTCTCAAGTGCCTCCTCTGCACGTGAAGAAGCATAGTTGCCAAAATGCAAGCACTTGTCAGACCATGCATTGATAATTTTTTCTTTCCATGGCAACCATTCCTGTTTTAGAAATTCTATGGCATATGCCTTCTCAGCGTAAAAATACTCAAACTCATTCCAAGATTGGAAAAAATCAGCTTCAGTTGGGGAGGAGACGACCTTCTTCCAATTAGACAAAAATGCATCCCATTCCTCTCTTGTTTCAAAACATCTTTTGCAATTATCTCTCACACTTTTCTCAACATGCCATAAGCCAAAAATATGAGTTGCTGTTGGAAAGACAACATTTATGGCATGTGTCAATGCAGACTCCCGGTCTGATACAAATACAATAGGCTGATTCTCTTTATCCCGTCCGAGAATACTACTAAATGATTTTAAAGCCCAGACATAGCTCTCCCCATCTTCCCTTTCGAGAAACACAAAGCACGAATAAAATGCAGTATTAAAACTCGAAAGACCAGCAATAGACAGCATCGGCATCTTATACCCATTGGATTTTTGTGTAGAATCAATCACAAAAACATTTGAAAAACACTTTGTTAACACTACTGATAGAGGATGTGCTGCGAAAAGATGCGTGAGGTGCCCCTCCTGATTCTGTAAGAAATTACAGTTAAAACCGGCTTTGACCAGCTCATCAAATAATGCTTGGATTGTACTCCTGCCAGCCAATTTATCCTTCACAATCTTTGCCTTTGCATTGTAAATGGTTTTAGTGATAGCTTTGAGATCTGGGTTCCTCTTTTTAAGCGCCCTCAAAATCTGACGTGGTGTCAGACCTGATTTTGTCATTTCCTCTATATTTGCCATGTCATCTCTTGTTAATCGCCGAGACAAGGAGAGCTCAGAAATATCATTGGCCGGTTCATGATTGTGTGTGGGGTTTTTTTCTTCCACCACCCAAAAGCCGTTTTTTTGTTTTTTCCCCCGCATTTTGAAGGGGCAACCAATTAGCCTGGATTTCTTTGATCTCTGTCGCTCAACATTTGGAACTTTATGTGTATTTCGGTAGGACCCACCTCTGTCACATCCCAAGACCACATACTTGTCAACCCGTGAACCACGTGTAGACAACATGTAGCCCCTTGCCTGATAAAATCCTCGAACTGCTTGCATCAACTCTGTGCGTGTTCTGAATTCTGAATTTAAAAGTTGGTAATAAGCATTCTCTTCATGCACTGGTACCAGATCGGTGCTTGTGGGCTCCTGTTTTTGATCTTGTTGTTCTTCTGCTTCATTTTCTTCTTCTACAACATTTTCTTCTAATGCAATATTTTCATCTGTGACGAAATTTTCTGAATTTGTGTTTAGCTGAGTTTCGGCAAGTTCAACCTACAAAGATAATTAAAAATACAAAATTGTAGCATTTTACTTTTTCGGTTACAAACATTGGAACTTCAGCCAGAAAACCATAAATTCATGCAGGACTTTTTAAAATTTTGTCATGGTACCTGTAAGGTATTGCAATTATACCATAGAACAACTATACACACTAAACAGACCTGACACAATTTTCTGGTAAAAAGTACGGTACGGTAAGGTATAACAAAAACTTGTCTGAGGTACAGTACAGTACAGTAGTATTGCACAGAGACCAGAATGGTAGTCCTCAGAAAAACACAGACATTACCAAGCTTGCAACTCAACAAATTATATCTATTTTATCTCTACCAGTACATGTATTGCCTTGTATTGGAACCAGCACGGCACAGTAAAGATATGCGTATAATTTTAAGTTCCCGACACAGTGAACCAAAAACACCAAATTTATGGTACGGGTATAGCCATCATTATACCCACCAAAATAACACCATGTGGTACTAAAAGCATCAACCAAAGCAACATTACCTCCATTCCTTCTCCCTCCGCTTCAACATCAATACCATGATTGTGCTTTGGTTCTCTAATCTCAACCATCCAAAACCCCTCCTCTTGCTTCTTCCCTCGGATCTCAAACGGGCATCCGATAAGACGACTTGTTCGCTTTCGCTTTCTCTGGTCGGCCGGTACCTGCCGAGTGTCCCTGTAACACCCACTTCTCTCACAGCGCAGGTTCACATACTTGTCAGGCCGGGAGCCACGTATGGAGAGCACATAGCCCTTTGCCGCATAAAATCGTCGCACCGCATATAGCAGTTCGTTGCGGGTGTCAAACTTCAAGTTTAGCAGTTGCGAGATGTCTTTTATTTGAGTCTCCATTATTCAAATCTAGAAAGAAAATTTGCAATATGTTTATACAAGTTCTTATAACAGTTTTAGTAATCCATATGTGAAGTGTCCTTTATGTGAGTGTTTATTTATTAACCTAGAATGAAGAACAAATATGCCTATTAATAATATTTCTGCATGCAAATGTGAAATATGTTAGCATAGTGCTAGGGTCAGCAAAAGAGAGGTTAATTTACAATATTATGCCAATCATACCTGATTAGATTTTACATCAATTTTATCTCTGGCACAAGTAATTTCCACAGACCCCAACTGGTACATATCCCACAAAGGATGTAACCAATTACAATACCTTAATTGGTACCCTCAAGTTCAATCTTGATACAAGTTCTCTCCAAAATGTCAGTAAAAACTTTAGGTGGCATTTCAACAGAGAATGACCATCCGACTTAATCAACAATAACTTAAGCAAAAATGTCCCTAAAATTCCTTAAATTACATAACTACCTACCCTTTTTAAAAACCCTATGGCACTTTGAAGCACTTCGAAAGGGCATGCAGAAACCCAAAACCTTTTCCTTTTCCCAAATCCCCTAGAACGACTATAAATAAAGAAGAGAAAAACGAAAAGACACCTTGAAATGTTAATCCACAGGACCACAACCACCTTTCGAAGAAGAAAACAGAAGGAAGAGCTACACCGCGAAGCCGCTGGTCTCCGATGGTGGCAATCGAGAGTCGTCAGTGAATCCGACCAGGCGAGATCAAAGGGAGGAATTATTTATCCGAATCGCCAGAAAAGGAATGAAATGAAGCAATAAACAGAAGAATAATCGAAAGAGAGGAAATGTCGGGTTTTGATTTCTGTAAAGGCCCAACGGGTATGAATCCATTATGATCCTAATAAAGGCCCAAGAGGCCCAGGAGGCTAACTATGGCTAAAATCATGAATTTTGAGGTTTGCACAAAGCCACCAGCGTTTTAACACGTGGCTTTGGAAAGTTATAATTTAATTAAGGTTTATTGTTATGGATTTTAATTATTAAACATTTAATTCACAGATCAACACAAAGAATATAGAATAATAAATCATATATAGAAGGCAATAAAAAAACTGAACATAATATTTACTATCAAAAATAAAATAATGGATTTTATTTTTTTTTCAAATATCATTGGTTTCAGATTAGTGTATTTAAATGCAGTGATTTACTTCCAAAAATATAACAATGGATATTTACTACCAAACTAGAATGATATCTTTGAAGATTTCATGGTTTTATAGTAAATCACTGTATTTTTAGTTTTATTTATTTATTTATTATTTTTTGTAAACTAGCATGTAGGCAATATCTTTAGTTATTAAAAGCCCATGGTATCACAAAATAATCCGCTTCTCTTGATGGTTTCTATTTTGACTTGAGAGTAGGGGTGCAAACGGATCGGATAATATTCGACCGTATCCGAATCCGTATATGAAAATTAAATACGGATATCCGAATATCTATGCGGATACAGATACGGATATGATTTTGAATTTTAATTATCCGTATCTGAATAAGTAGATATATACCACATACTTTAATATATATTATGAAAATATTTATGTATATATCTACGGATATCCGATATTTGATCCGTATCCGTACATATTCGTCAAATATTTGATCCGTATTTGTATCCAAAAAATAAAAGCGGATACGGATATAGTTTTACAACTATCCGATCCGTTTGCACCCCTACTTGAGAGTAGGTCCGGTGTCCATCTGACCTATATTGGTTCGACGGGTTAAAACACTGTCCGATCTGCGTTAAAATTTGTGCGCTCCGCTTCAAAGTCCGTGCACTTCTGTTTTAATTCTCGTGTACACATATCTTTAGACGGATCAGACGGTCATAGAGCTCATTGGACCCAAAAGTAAGTCTGATAGACATCGGACCTACTCCGTTCTCTTCTATTTTATGGTTTACAAAACCACCACTACATCATAATTTATTATCCTTTTTCTTTTGAAAAAAAAATTATTATTGTACCTGGTTCATGAATCATGATTTTGCAGTAAAAAAAAAACACCATAATTTACTTGTTACAAGCCCATGGTATTACAAATAATTCCCAATTAAAAGAGTTCATGATTTTGAGTTCCTAGTTTTGAGAAGTCATGATAATATCATAGAAAAAAAAACCACCATATTGCCTCTTTCTTTTGGAAAAAAGAAAATTATTGTACATGGTTCATGCATCATGGTTTTATATATTAAAAATCCATTGTAATATTACTTGGCAAAAGCCCATGGTATTTCAAAATGATTCACTCGTGTTAATTTTTTTTAGTTTATTTTTTTTACAAAACCGTTGTTACTCACGAGTTACTCTCATTTTCTTCAAAAGAAAAACATTATTGTAATTATTTCATGTATTTTGGTTGTACAGCACAACCAATCCATAAATTAAGTTTTTTCAATACTCTCATCTAGAGTGGGAAAAATGGCACGCCGGAGCCGGCTCTGTCATGGAACGGTACAGTTATGGCACCGAACGGCACGACACGCGTATCAGTTACGTGCCGTGACTCGCGTGTTCCGTGCCGTGACCATTCGCGTGTCGTGCTCATCTTTTGAAACTTCGGGACGGCACGTGAAAGATTTAGTCATGGCACGGCACGACACGTAGTCACGCGAGTCACGTGTAATTAGGACCATTAGATATTGATTTAATGATGAATTTTGAATTAACTAACCTAAATTATGATTAAATGGTCACACGAGTCACGTATGGTCATGGCACGTTTAGGCACAGCGCGACTCACGTGAAATGACTATTCGCGTGCCATAACCACCCCTTGACATTTTGGTCACGGCACGGTACGGCACGAGACCAAAGTCACGGTGTGTTAATCACGGCACTTTTTTTCCACTCTAGTCTCACCTACTATTTCAAATGTCGTTTGATTTTGTATCGTGATTTATATATAAAATCAATTGAAAACTAAGATTTAAATTTCTTGTTAGACGGAAAAATTAACAACAGAAACTATACAACATTTCATGTAATGGCCTATAAATAGAATGATGAATGTTAAAACGCCAAATTGTAATTTTTTTTTTTTTTGGTAACAATTAAAACCATCAATTTTCAATCGAACAGATGTAAATATTGTTGTTTGCAAACTATGCGGGATATATAGGCTCTTGATTCTTATAATTTATTCAATGCATTTACATATTATTGATAATGTAAAAATTATTTATTACCAAAAATGTCAATATAATATGATTTTAATAATTTGAATATATATCCTCAGTTTCAAGTTTTAAATCAAGTTAAGCCTATTTTCAAAATTTATGATCACATCATGTCCAATTTTAATAAATTTCATGATCATGCCTATAATTTTTTATTTTTTTTAAGATTGAACCTATAAATATAGAAATATATATAAATTCAGATCATAATTCATGAAGATTAATTTAATTTTTCACCAATACGAATTTTTATTTTCAGGATAAAGTTCGAAAAATAACCCTAATTTCAAATTAACCCTTGCTAGAAAAATTCAGACATGTTTTCCAATTTCACATTGACTTGAAAAATGGAGTTCCTGAATTAATCAAGTAATATAGGTCAATTCAATCAGCCCAATTAAGTTGGAAGCGCATCTGCTGAAATCCGAGACCGGTAACAGTAATCATGAAATCCCTGCAATTCGAATCCAGCCGTCGAACTGTTCCGAGATGCGTGCAAGAAAAAACTAGCCGTTTCGAGATGCGTTTTTAGAAAAAATTTGATAGCTGGATTCGGATTACAGAGATTTCAGAATTAGTGTTCATTGGTTTCGAAATTTCAGCTGATCCGAATGCAATTAAGTTATATCCATGCATTTAATAAATGGCACAAGTTACAAGTATAATTATTCCTTTAACCCAATACATTTTCATAAGAACACAAGATAGGCGTACAATAGAAATTATGAAAATGGGAAGTCTTAAATTTTTCATTCATATTGCCTCATCTCATAATCTGGAATAATAGTAAAATCTTGCTATAACCATATTAAAATGTGCTCAGAGACAAAATTTTGTAATTTTTCTGAAAATGTTTTTACTATTTTTTTAGATGGGTACAAAA
This sequence comes from Carex parvula, assembly GCA_025461045.1. Classification (NCBI taxonomy): domain Eukaryota; kingdom Viridiplantae; phylum Streptophyta; class Magnoliopsida; order Poales; family Cyperaceae; genus Carex; species Carex parvula. Next base: position 26,651 of record JAJGRW010005149.1, read on the forward strand.
TCACTGTCTTTGTATTTTTTTCAAAAAAATATATAATTTGGTCTCCGAGCACATTTTAATATGAATTCAAATTGATCGGTTCGAATCTACTATTTGAATTTTGAAAACATAAATAAAGATATGAGGCGCGGACGACGCATGGAAGGCATTTGAACCCTACTCATTTCGGAATGAACACAATTTCCTTGGAGATGATAGCAGTTGATTTCAGCCCATTCTGTCATGTGTTGATAATTTCATATTAGAAAGATAAATGGCATTTGCATAGACAGCTTAGCTTAAAAATTACATTTTATTCATTGCTAGAAATATCTAATTCCATCAAATAACAACCAAACTTGTTCTAACAGTATTATACTGGTATTTGTACTTATACTGATACTGGCATGAATGTTCTTGTTCAAAATATTTGAACTTCACAATGCCAGTATCCATGTTGGGCACCTGACTGAGAGGCTGAGGAAAACAAGAAAAATTCTATTTGAACATCTCAGAATCTTTTATCTCTGAACAAAATCCAGGAGAAAGAAATATAAATTAACTTTCAATCAAGCAAATATGTAAATACAACCTTCTTGTCAGTCTGTGAAACAAGCAGCAGCAACTGTAATTATGTAAATACTCAAAATTCAATCAAGAAACTTTTCTCAACAAAAGACACAGACTTTGCTTGTAATTATGGCAAATCGAATTTCTTTCGGAAGTATTCCTTGACGAACTCACGGCGTGCGGCCACGCGAGCTTGCTGTCGATCCATGTTTGTGTATGACATGTGGGCCCCCGCCACTATCAGCGCGGCACCGATGAGAAAGAAGCAACCGCTCGTCGCGAGCTCCTTTGGAGGGAAGTGCCACACCATCTACAGCTAAGCCACCGCCTCAGACGATCTCGAGCTCTGCTTCAGCTCTCCTCTCCCGAATCGTACCTCCAAGTTCAAACCAGACTTCTTAGGTTCGAGCCAGGTTTCGAATCGCTGTTAGTAATAGTAACCTGTCCCGCGGTCCCACCAGACCGCACAGTTTTAACCCAGCAGACCTCATTGATTTATGCTCCAATCATACTCAAACATCTTTATTATCAATTTTAAAGTCAAACAGACGATCTGAACCGCTCAACACGATATCTCAGTTAAAATATGATTGGAGACCAAATTTTATATTTTTTGAAATTTATCTTTTATTTTTTAAGATAAGTATAAAATCATTGTTTTTGGATGGTCCACAAATTTCTGAAAAATAATAATTTTGTACCTATCTTAAAATATAGTAAATTTTTTTCAAAAAATATAAAATTTGGTCTCCAATCATATTTTAATGTGGATATCATGTTGAGCGGTTCGTATCGTCTGTTTGAACTTTGAAATTGAAGATAAAGATGTTGTCAGTAATAATTATTGATAAATTTTAAATCAATTCTAATAATCTGAAGTCTAATAATTAATATATAATAATATTATAAAAAAGTTGTCATGAAAATATGAAGAAATTAATGGTGAAAAAAAACAATAAAGTATAATTGGTGAAAAAAATATTTATAATTAAATAAATGAAAAAATCAAACAAAATGCACTCTTCGTGAAAATATAAAAAAAGTAAAACTTATAAAGATGTAAAAATAGAATGAGTAAGAGATAACATGTGGAAAAAAAATTAAGTTTAATCTAGTATTTTTTTCCTTATGCATTTATATATAAATTTGATTTCCACATATCTTTCCGTGGTAAATTTTTTCATCAACAAAAGACCACCAAAAACAATTTTATCCCACAAAAATTCCATAAATTCCCACAATAAATATGCCATCTGAACATGCTCTTAGTTGGAAAAATTATTAGGTCATACACTCATACTCGGTGGTTTTTGTTTCTCAAGGGCTTTGACGCTTCTCTACTTGTCTTTATCAGACGGTTGGATCCGCTTTAAGATCCGTGCACACTAAATTAATATGAATCTTGAAAGAAATGTGTATAAATATTAAAGCGATGTGCACAAATTTTAAAGCGGATCGGACAATAGAGAACCCATCAGACTCAAATATGAGTCCAGTTGACGTCGAACGCAACCTGTTCCCTTATCTAATAATACACTAAAAAAAATACAATACTTCATGTGGTGATTTTATCACCTGTATGCAATTACATATGTTATTTATATATTGAGTGTATGTTATTTTAATTTAGAAAATTGTGATGATTGTATTTGTATACTAATTAAACCATATTTATTGATATAAGAATTCTGAAAATATTGTGTAGATTGGTACAAGTATCACAATTTATACGAAATTTCTTCGTAATTGTTTTCGCGATACAATCGAACATGTTGAAAAATAAAACTAGAAATCTCAAGGTTTTCTTTTGGAAATATATTGTTACAATTTCTTTAATTAACATATATATTATTATTATTATTATTTTTTGGATTTTATCTATTATATGAAAATTAAATATATTTCATTGTTATAAGATTTTAACTTGTTTTTGTCTTTTAGTCACATTGATATACATATTTCGAGAACAAATAAGAATTTTCTATAATTATTCTCACGGTACAATTATCTGTACATTAATTTCAGCACATTTTTATAATCATCTCAGTATATATTTCCGTGTCCATATCGGTGACAAAAAAATTATATTTAAAACTGAATAAAATTATAATTATGTACTTAGCTCTGCACTATATTTTACTTACAAACATAGCCAAAAGTTATCTTCCACTTAAGTTATCCCGTACCAAATAAAATTTATCTTAAAAAAATAAAATTTAAAGGTGAATAAAGTGAAACAAAAACAAAAAACAAAGAAAAAAGAACTTGTAACTTATAATTTTAACTTCTGTAAGTAAAATCCGGGCTTCTCTAGAGTTTAGAGTGAGTGTTCGGCAACTCCTTCTTAAAACTCCTTAATTCTTTCTTAAAACTCCTTAATAGAAACTTAATCTGTCCGAACAACCTCTCCTTAGTGAGGATTAACTTTTGCTCCTTTTATCCAAATTCCTAAGCTTAAGCTCCTCTTACTCCAATTCTTAAGGCACCATTTCTCTTAGATTAAGCCTCCTTATTACATTTTGCTTACTTAACACTTTTTTCTTAATCCGACCCTACTGAACAAGTGCTTCTTAACTCCACTTAAAATTTAATCCTCGTGTGGTGTCGAACACACCCTCTGAGGGCTTATCCTACAGCGGTCCAAATCTGTCTTCCTCTGAAATGGTTAACAAATAATTTTTTTTTAGAAAGATCTGGAATTTGTGGAATCCAAATTTAATTAGCTACATTTATATTACTATGTATAAATTTCATATATTCTAAAGCATTCAATTAACCTCAAGAGAGAGAAAAATCCTCATTCCTCAGTGAATTATGTTTGCCAATAACTAGTACAATGATTATCATGATATAACTATAGAAGTGAAATTTTATTTCAATTTTATAAATATGAAGAATTATACTTGTAATGTACCTGAAAGGATGGAATAAAAGAATTCTGTAATTATTTTCATCTAGGAATTGTTATGACAAAAATAAAATATAACATCACCTTATTATTTATGTACTGTAAATTTAATTTTCATAAACAAAATTCACCTCAATGTTACTTAAAAATATGAATGTATAAGAAACCAAAAAAAATATGAATGCATATACTATGATTCTATGTTTATCTTCAAGTTATTATTTATTTGTATAAATTGATCAAAATGAGTATCATAAATTTCTTAAATTTGTTTAGATTCGATATAAATTAGTATTTCTTATTAGTTCTTACAACCAGAGAAGTTAGATTGCAGAGGAATCTAACGAGAAACATTCTAGAGTCCGGTTCCCCAGGTACCTGAGGTGCAATTTAAAAATTCGGACGGTCCAGATTAATCCGATGTCTAGTGAAAGTTTGAAACTATAGAGATCTGCTTTGAGATTCGTATCAAGTTAAAAGAACGGTCCGAATTTATCACTTGCACCTCGGTACCTGGGGCGATACGGATTCTGCTTTTCCTGTGTCCGGCTTCCGAGCACGCATCTTCTGCATTAACTCAAAAGAGTATCTTTTGAGTTTAATGCATCTCAGCCGTCTGATCAGGATCGGAGCCAATCCGGCTCAAGCCTATAACACCCGGGTTCCTTTAATATTAGTGCGGATCTCAATCGGACGGTCTATATCTATTAATGCACGTTCCGTTAATGCAGAGGGTACGAATTCCCGGCTTCTTTCCTTTGTCCATCCCTTACTCCATTTATTCAGATGCTCCATCAGAGTTTCTGAAACGAGTCGACATGACATGAAAGTATGAAACAACGGATTGAGATCTGCTGCTATCCGAATATTGAGTACAGTAACCCTGCAATTCCTGCTTTTTTAAATCTAGCCGTCCAACTTTTTAGTACACGCATCTCAAAACAGATGGTTTTTCTGTGCACGTATCTCGAAACAATTCGGCAGCTAGATTTCGAAAAGCAGAGATTGCAGAGTACTGTTCACAGTACCCGGATCGCAGCAGATTCTCACCCATGAAACAACAACTAACCAGAGGTTAAACCCAAAATCCTCTCTTAAAAGTCAAAACCCATTAACCATCTCCGGCAATGGCGGAAGGCTACCGTACACCGCGGGACGGAGAACGGTGCATCCTTAGCTCCGGCGAAGGGCGCTGTAGGAACCCGAGAGTGGAAGGTCGGAGCTACTGCGACCCTCACTTGAAGAAGTATGAGCGTGCATCTGAGATGAGAATGGCGCGTGATCTTTACCATAATGACGCGCGTGGCAATGGGGACGAAAGAGGGAGAAAAGAGAATAATGGTCCTGAGAATAGCGGGGTAGGATCGTCGGTTATCAGACGGGGAACTGGAATGGAGAAAGGAGAGGTAAGTGTTTCTGACAGTGCTGATGATAGAGAGAGGATTGAGAAGAGAAGGGGTCACAAAAGTGATACGAAGAAATTGGAGATGGGAAAGAGAAAGATGTTGTCGAAGAAGAAAGGCAAAATTCATGGCAATGATGATTTGAGGAAGAGAGATGAAGGATCGTGCTGGAAGAGGGGTCGAAATTCATTGAAGGAAAAGAAGAGAAAGAGAAGTGATAGAATCGAGGATCGATCAATGCATGAGAGAAGACAGAGAAAGGCAGCAAAGGAAACAGTCGTTGTGCAAATAGGAAGCGATACAGAATCGGTATGGAAAAAGTTATGAGTTCTTGGTTATTTTTGTTTACTTTTTTTATGCTATTGAATTTTTGTTTTACTGATCACATAGCATAATTTCAGTAACTTGCATCTGAAAGAGTAAAGTTTTAAACTTTGCAACTCCTACAAGAAATCGTATCAGTTTTCCTGGTAATTTTTGTATGGTTTCAGTAATAGGAAGCGATCAAGATATGTTTATTTATGTATTTATCTGTTCTGTTAAACAGGAAGACAAGGAATCAGAAAAGGAGGTTCGGGATTCAAGTTTTAGGAAAAACCGGGTAAAAAGCGTCATAAGGGATGGTCTAACTGATACCATGAAGGATAAAACTGTGGTAATCAATTGCGTTCTCTCCATTTCATTCTTCTTAACTCGCCTTTATGTGGGAATATTTCAATAATTTTGTGTTTCTTGGGTTTATATAGAAGAAAAAGAAGTCACTGGTAGGAAAATATGCACTGCACTGTCATCAGTGTCAGGCAAACAAAAGAAAAGTCATCCGTTGCAAGCTCTGTCATAAGAGGCGCTTTTGTCTTCAATGTGTAACTCGCTGGTCTGCTTAATATTTGATATTATCAATTTACCTTTTTGTGAATTTAATTTTCTGTTGTAATGTAACCCTTTAAACCCAATCAACCCTTTGGTACTAAACCCAAATTTATGATCAGGCAGCTGCTTGATTGCTATCTAGTTAATTCAAAATAATAAGCCCAAGTTATTTGCCCCTTTTTGTGCAATTACATTATAGACAATTTCCAGAGAAAGTACACAATTTTTAAGACTTAAGTTGTAGATAGTAAAACCTTGTGCTCAAATGAAGCCCATGAAACTTATGATCACCATACTTTCTTGCTATCTATAATTTGTTGGTATGTAGGTATCCTCAAATATCAAAGAAGGGACTCGCAGATAAGTGCCCGGTTTGCCGAAACAACTGCAATTGCAAGCAATGTCTGCGCATGAAAGGCCTTGTGGAGGTCTGCTTCAGTTAAATTTTATATGCTAAATATAATGATACTATGTTTCATGAACATGTTGCATATTAGCTGTGTTCAGCATACACTTTTTGGAAACATCACAAACTTTTACACATTTTTAGGTAAGTTTGCCTCTGCGCAATCTTTTATTGCGGTACTTGTAATTTGGATCACTTGACAAAGTACTTTTAACTTGGAAATCTTTATTTAATTGCTTAGTATCATCTCTTTAATCGGTCCATGTAGCCATCCAAGAAGGACATTTCGGAGCTAGAGCAGTACAGGTACTATTGCTATGCACTGGACTCTTTACTTCCTTGGCTTAAAGAGTTCCAACTAGAACAGAATGCTGAGAAGGCAATAGAAGCTACAATACAAGGTACTAATTTGATTTCCATGTTGTTTCTATTCCACTATTAGCAGAAAATATCAGAAAATGTTTTAATTCTAAATTACCCTTTTATCTTTTCCTTGTAGGCGTTGCTGGGAGTGAGATAGACCTTGAAATGGCTGAATTCGACAAAGATGACCGTGTGTACTGGTATGTCAAATTTCATAATTATATGTTAATGCCACAAAAGAGCAGAAAAGAGAGTAGATTTTACTGAAATGGAACTGCACATGTTCAAGATCAATGTAAAAACTTGGTTCTAAAGAAATTGAGGCAGTAAATCGTTACCAAACTAAGACGAACTGATGTTGTGATATTTTTTGACATTTGTGGCTAATAAAATTTGAATTTAATTGCTGAGTTTTGCAAGGATACATCTGCAATGAAAGCAGTTAGACTAATTCTCTGTTTCTTTTTCTCTCTTTTTTCTCCTTAACAGTAACAACTGCATGACATCAATTATAGATTTTCACAGGAGCTGCCCCAAATGCTCCTATGATCTCTGCCTAAGGTGCTGCATTGAACTCCGTGCTGGTCTTGTCCCTGGTGGCAAAGAAGCCAAGGTTGAGCCCTATAAAGACTATGGCAAGAAGTACATATTTGGTCAAATGCAACATAACAGACCTTCCAAAAAAGGCACTGGTGCATCCCAAGATTTTTCCAAAAAATCATCATCGAAAATCAGTAATGAAAAGGAGGAAAAAAATGCTCGTCTTGATTGGAAAGCTAATGAAGACGGCAGTATTCCATGTGCACCAAAGGAGCTAGGTGGCTGTGGCAGATCAATTCTACAACTGAAATGCATGCATCCCGAGAACTTTCTTCCTGAGCTCCAGTTCAAGGCTGAGAAAATCATGCAACATAAAGAATTTCCGGGATTTCTTTTTTCTTCAAGCCCATGTAGTTGCTCTGGCAACATAAATACCAAAAGTGAAAGTTTGAGAAGAGCAGCAAATAGAGAGGGGTCTGGGGATAATTATATGTACTGTCCAACAAGTGCAGATGCCAGGCAGGAGGGACTGTACCATTTTCAAAAGCACTGGCTGAAGGGTGAACCAGTAATTGTGCGGGATGTTCTGGATCAAACATCTGGGCTCAGCTGGGAGCCCATGGTGATGTGGCGTGCCCTAAGGGAGAGATCCGAATCAGCTGTGACAGCTGTCGATTGTCTTGATTGGTGTGAGGTTAGTTGAAGAGATGTACTGTGATATGAAATGGTATGTCGCTGGGGCTAAGTTTAATAATATATACTGGGGTTATGGATTTCAGGATTTACGGAGGTTAGGTTTTGTGGTTTCGGTTGTACAGTTTCAGAATTTATGGTTTTAGGATTTTCTTTCCTATTTCCTTCTTTTTAAGGTTTTATTGTTTCCACTGTTATTACAAGCACCGTCCTTTTGATATTTGCAATCAATGAATAGTATATGATGAATGGACCATAACTCAACTTCCTCAAAATGAGTGAAACATGAACCACAATGGAAGTATTATTGATTTCTCTTTCGTCCAGGTGGAGATAAAAATCCATGCGTTCTTTAATGGGTATGAGAGCGGCAGATGCCACTCAAATGGTTGGCCTGAGATGCTTAAGCTGAAGGACTGGCCCCCAGGCAGCTGGTTCAGTGAGAGATTGCCACGTCACTTCGCCGAGTTTATTATGGCCTTGCCCTTCCCTGAGTACACCGACCCCCGCTATGGCCCACTCAACCTTGCTACCATACTCCCGACAGATGTCACAAAGCCTGATCTTGGCCCAAAGACATACATTGCTTATGGGTTTAGAGAAGAGCTCGGTAGGGGCGATTCTGTCACAAAACTTCACTGCGACATGTCTGACGCGGTATGTTATTAATATATTTGGCAATGGCGACTTGGAAACAGATATGCTCTCCCTTTTTTATTAATTTTTTGGAAGAAAAAATAGTTACGAAACCAAGGAGTATTTCAGTACCTAGTTTGTGTTGTAATTGCGGATAATAGGTTAATTTATAAGTAATATGTGAAGGTACTTAGTAGACCTTTGTGGCATGTGCTGGTGCAGTGGTGCTGTTGCTTCACTTTTTATTTAGGCTATCATTACATCATTTGGCTTCCAAAAGTGTTTCATTTTCTCTTTAATTGTGTTGCCTTTATTTCATTATATCTTCTTATGTCCTGGAAATTACTCTCAATATTTAATGCATTTTTAACAATTTTTCTGTTTTTTCATCAGGTTAACATATTGACACATACTACTGAGGTAGACCCTCGTGAGGACACTAAAGCAGAAATAAAGAAAATAAAAAGTAAAATGAGGGAGCAGGACTTAGCTGAATTATCATGTGGTGGGGCAGCTGCCACATATGGGCACAATGAGGAGGTTTATGGAAACAAGGATGACGACATGTCTGATGATGTATGTATTCCTATATGTTATTAGATCAGATGCTTTGGATATCATGTCTAGTTATATCTATTGTTCACCTTTAGCTGGTTTTTTGTGGTGATTTGGAAGCAAATTGATCTACATCAATTCAAGAATCACATATCTTCTCAATTCTGAACCACATTATATCTGATTTAAGAGCACCACAATTGTTGCCACATATTATTATATGCACTGCCACTAATGAATTGTCCATTTATTCGAAACTTCGACTTGGAAATATTTAGAGATAGTTTGTTGTTTTCCTTTTTTTTAATAAAATACAATTAAATTTGTAGGTCTCATCTGACACAGAAAATAGAAAGGTAGAGCCGAAAGGGACCAGTGACATAGAAAATGGGTCCCAAAGTACAGATGATGAACCCTGTCACAAATTGGAGATGTCAGATGAAGATAAGGAAGTTTTAGAATATGGGGAAGCACTGTGGGACATTTTCAGAAGGGAAGATGTGCTTAAGCTAAGAGAATTTCTGACCAAGCACTCAGGAGAGTTTAGACACATTCATTGCAACCCTGTCAAACAGGTATCCTATGATACAACCAATGGTTGCTGTACCGCCTAATTTTACTGCCATCAGTTGAAGAAGCAACAATTTGTTCAAAACCCTAATATCATTACCTGTAATTTTGACCATCATGATTATGGTATAGAGATTCTCTGATCAGGGGCGGAACTAGAAAATTTAGATTGGGGGCGCTGAAACATAAAATGCAAAAATATTTGATGTATGGTAGGTGGTGGATTTGAACCCAAGTCTCCACAACCACAATGTGGAATTCTAACCACTAGGCTACAAGCACACATTTGATATTTCATGGGGGGGTTGAACTATATGAAAACTTAAATCAACAACAACAACAAAGCCTTTAGTCTCAAACAAGTTGGGGTAGGCTAGAGATGAAACCCAATCGGAGTCACAGAGTTAAATTTCAATATATATATATATAATTAAAAAAAATTAAATCATATGGGTGGCTAAGCACCTTTTGGGTTGCATTAAGATCCATCCCTGCCTCTGGTCTAATGACTAAGGGCCCTGTTGTATTTTAGTTATCTTTTCCTTTTCCTGAACAAAGTTTATATATACATCAGGTTTTTCACCCGGTCCATGACCAATCATTCTATTTGACTAAGGAGCACAAGAGAAAGCTCAAGGAAGAATATGGTTAGTTAATTCAATCTACATTTGCCTTGCAAACCCTTCATAAACCTTGTATATCCTCCTGTTATGCACATAAATAAACCTGACAAGGTCTTGATTTGCAACCAGGACAATTAGTTGGTGCAACTTCTCCTTTTCCATTGAAAATTTCTCTTGTTCTTTTTTCTTAACTTGGTACAATTTTATAGGAATTGAGCCATGGACCTTTGAGCAAAAGCTTGGTGAGGCAGTTTTCATTCCTGCTGGTTGCCCCCATCAGGTCAGAAACCTAAAGGTATGATCAAAGGATTACTGTACCAAATCCATGTACTAGGTTTTTCTATGTAGTTCGCACTACTAGAGGTAAATTGAACCAAACTTATACAGTTGTTAGTCGAGGAATATTTAGGTTAAATTATGATCTGGTCGAGGCATTTTGGCAATGTATCATTTTGACATACCCGAGCTTCATTCAAAATTTGAACTCATAGCATACTGTACCTATATGAACTGATAGTCATCAACAATAAGTGTAATCAGCCGGTATTATAAATAATTAAGATTTAAGAACAATGTTAACGGTAACATAGTTTGCGGTATTTACCATACACATCTCATGAAATAGCTAGATTTCATTGGACATGTGAATGTAAATTTACTTCCCTCAAATCTCCTTATTATGACTAACAAGTTAATCTCTCCTTGATTTCTCTTTCCTTGTTTGATTCATCACATGTATCTATATAACAAAACTTTTATCCAGGATCTCTCGCTCAAATAAAGTTTCCAAATTTGTTTTGTACCTATTGGTAAAATATCTTTGTCCAAATTTACTGTTGGATCATGCTGGAAGTGTTTATATATGTCATTTTGTGAAAGCATGATAGTTCTAGTTTTTGACTAGTTACTAATTTTGAGAACCAATGGACTCTAACATTTTGGGAGGTAAGCATTAAGTTGATCTTTTTGTATGCAATTAAATTGACATATTACATAATGTATATTTTGAGCAGTCATGCATAAAGGTGGCAGTTGATTTTGTGTCACCTGAGAATGTTAGAGAGTGCATTAGGTTGACCGATGAGTTCCGGCTGCTTCCATCCGAGCACAAAGCAAAAGAAGATAAGCTTGAGGTACTTACATGAAGACTTTACTATTCATACAAATCGTGAAAAATATCTTTTTTATACCCCTTGAAACATACATATTATCTATGCCTTATTTGAATGTAAAAAGTATTCTATTTGGATATTTTCCCTTTGAAATGCACAAACATAAGGTTTTGCTGGGGTTACCATAAATTTACCTTTTATTTTGGGTAATTGTAATTTTGTCAAGTCATTTGATTCTTGTGGCTGCTAATAATGAGGAGGTTGGTTTGTTGTGTGTTCAGGTAAAAAAGATGGCTCTACATGCCTTGAACAATGCCGTCAATTACTTGACCAATAAGGACCCCAGAAATTGGTGAGCTTTAGAAATATAAACGTTTAATAATTAACATAAAATGTCGATGCACTCTCTTGAGCATTTTAGTTTTTGCTATAACTAAAATGTTAATATGACCGTATATTTTTTTGGTGCCAGCTCTAATAGAGAAGCACAAGTGTGAAATCTGGGAGGTTCTACTGAGCTAACATAACAGTTGATTTTCATCTCTTTCAATTTTTTCTTTTTATTTGCGTGCGTGCGTGTTGGGAGGGGGGGGGGGGGGGGGGGGGGGGGGGGGGGGGGGTGTTGTTAAGTTCCTTAATACCATATAGAAAAAAAATATAAATGTTGTTAATTATATAGCAGTAGATCCTTTGTCATGCTTTGCTTGATTTGGTGATAGCAGCTTCTGTGCTCTTTTGGTGTAAATTTTGATTATAGTAACAGTATTTTCGGCACTGCCTTTTTTGTTACATTTTTCTTCCCTTAACCACATGAAGTTTCAGTTCAATTGTGGTACAGTTAAGGGCGTAATGCAAAGCTTAAACTTACCTTCTTTTTTTTCTGAAACCATATAAAGAGTAGTTATTATTTCATAAGCACACAGATAAAGCAGAATTTTTTAAGCATCTTCATAAATAATCAGGTACAAAACTTTATATTTGTTAATATTATATGAGATTCACACATAACACGTTGGGAATGATGGATGAATTCGGGCAATGGCGCGATAGAGATAGTTAATTTTAAAAGTACTACACTTTGGCGTTCAGAAATTGAAAAAAAAAATTCTCATACATTCTAAAAAATAATTTATGAGATGAATGTAGTGGTTTGACAAAACCCGTTAGGGGCTGCCCGAACCCGGTCCGCCCGTACCCGGTGCCCGGGGTACCCGTACCCGTGCCCGGGTATTGGCGGGTAAACGGGTACACGGGTACGGGTCTGAAACGGGCAGGGTGGCTGTTTTTGGTGCCAAACCCGGGTGTACCCGTACCCGCCAAACCCGTGCCCGCTGCCCGTCTGCCCGCACCCGCCACGGGTGTACCCGCACCCGCGTACCCGTGTCCTTTGAGATTCGTGCCAATTTAAAAAGAACGGTGCAGATCAAGTAATTGTAAAAGATTCCCTTCACTTTCGACGTGTACGGTGCCTATTGGGTGTAGCATAGCGCAGGGGCCTAGTATGTCCTATCCTCTGCATTAATTGTTGAAAGATTCCCTTCACTTTACGAGGCAACAAGATCCTCTCCAATATGTGTAAAAGATCTAACCTGGCAGGCTGGCAGCCACTGCCTGGGGTTTTTCAAAAAAAAAATATGTGTAAAAGATCCTCTCCAATATCCTCTCCTAATGCAGGGAGCAGTATTATTTGGCTTTGAGATTCGTTCCAAGTTAAAAATAACGGTCCAGATTAACAGCAAAAAAAAAAAGAAAAAAATACCTGTGCCCGTCCTGCCCGTGCCCGCTGTACCCGTGCCCGTTGTACCCGTCTACCCGCAACGGGCACGGGTTTGAGACGGGCAGGGCGGAGTTTTTAAAAAAAAAACCCGCCTACCCGTGCCCGTTGTACCCGCCTACCCGCTGCCCGCCTCGGGCACTACCCTGCCCTGCCCGAGGTACCCCTTAGCAGACCACTAGATGAATGAGCCAATAGGAATTAACTTTTTACTAACATGACATTTCAAAAGTAATTTTAATAAAAAGTCTTTCTATTTATAAAATTATCATACAATCCTAAAATTATAAATGGAATCACCACCTAACATTTAATATTAAAATGAAATACAAATGTAAGAGTATCTCCAACCCAGCAATCCGTAAAAAATTAAAAACAGCTGTAAAACACTATTTAAAAATTAAGTTTCTTTTAATTTCTTAACCTCTCCATCTCCGAAATTGAATCAGAGTCAATAGGAAAGAGAACAAAGGAGTCAGAGCCAATAGAAAAGAGAGAGAGTATTAGTATGTTCAAAAGAAATCGTCTGCTTTATAAGCAAATTTGTTTTTTTAGAAATTAACCTACAACTCAACAATTACATTAGCAATTGACCAGCCTCTGCTAGAAGTTTCAAAAAAAAAAATACATTAGCAATTGACACATCAGATTAGCAATTTAAAAACAATTACCATTGTAGATGCTCTAAATAATCAAAATTACCAGCAAAACATGATTATTTCATAATAGCACCCTGTTCATTACCAAATTATAAAAGAAAACATTATATTACATTGCTCAGTCCAGACTTTGCGCCTCGGCCCTTCTATTTTCTCCTAATAACAAAACAATTACCCCCACAAAATTAATCCCTTATAATTAAACAAAGCCTACAAGGCTACAACATCTCTATTAAATATCCTCTTCCTGCGAAATTTTTTGCAAAAATGACCTCATCAATTCCCGATCGCTGTGCGACCAATCAGACAACAAAGAAGGGCTGTCGGACGATTCCATTTGGGCGTCTTGGATTAGGTCCACGTCATCCTCCTCGGGTATTGAGTCCAGGATCGGTGTCGCCTTGAGCCTCGCCACCTGTACGATCTCAGGAGGCGCCACCTCCATCTCGAACCGGGGATCAAAATCTCTTGCCATCTGTTTAACTCTGATCAAATAAAGAGAAGATTGAGAGCAAATATGTAAAGAAAGCAATTCGACCTATGTTGTGGAAACAAACTCAGAATGGAGAGGGTTTATATAGACGGAGAAAAATATATTTTTGTGCGTCGAGTCTAATTATTTTTAGAAAAGAGCTTTTTGTGGAAGAGAGATCTCGGGCCGTTGGATCGTGGGGCCCGCTCGATACAGAGAAAATCAACCGTAGATGCCATTTTCTCTGTAAAATAACAGATAACACGTGAGAAGGTGACTTGTCCGCGTGACCGCGTGGAGGAGGTTGATGCTAGGAAGGTAAGGATCAGTCAGATCTTTTGTTTCTCTTAACTATGTGGCCTACTGTGTGTCACTGTTCTGAAAATAGATAGTCTTAGTATCTGAGAAGCTGGAAGTCTTCTAGAACATTATAAATTGTCATGTCAAATTTAGTTGGAAATTGACTTAAATTTATATATTTGTAGGTTTATGATTTTATGTTCTCAACAAAGACTAATTATCACTTAAAGAAGACTTTTTTTTTAGATCTTCTCTTTAATTTTAAGGGGTAATATAAACAATTTCAAACAAATATGCAGTTTCAATGATTGATATTATTTTGTCTTCTAAGTATGTAGGTCATGTTTGATTATGGAATAAGAGGTGGAGTAAACTCCTTAATCCATACTTAAGCAGTCAAACGAGAAGTAAAATAGAAGAACTAAGATAGAGTAAGTGGTGATTTAAGGTGGATTAATTTACTCCACCTATCTAGATGGATTAACTTACTTTATTTGTATAGTCCACTGTCATAAAAAAAACAAATTTTCCACATGTTACTCCTCCAAGTGGATTAATTTAAGTCATAACTCCAATTATCAAACAAGATGTAAAATATGAGGAGTAACATGGAGTAAACAATTTAATCCTCATTAATTTTACTCCACAACCAAACATGACCGTAGAGATTATTTAGTTATGAGTTCAACTAACTGTCTAAAAAGAATAAAGCAAACTAATAAGAACAATATTGTAATTGTAACCACACCAGGTGCTACGCACGGAAAGGAAAGGAGATTGGGTGAACTGACACGTGGCAGTTTCAAGGAACTGTAATGGAAGCTGCCATTGTGCAGTTTGTTTCTTGGCGTGAGGCGCAAGTGTGTGGCCATTTACTTTGAGGTCCTTTTCTGTGGCTACTAGACAAAAGAAGCCTGTCCAATGAGAAATGACATAGAACTTGCCATTCATGAATGGAAATTAAATTTCATTTTCCAAAGAAAGGTAAATTAATTTCTCTTTTTTCTCTTCCTGTTTATATTTTTTATGGGAATTACTATTCATGAATGACATTTTTTTTTCAATAATATTTGTAGGAAACTTCCATAATCTTGTATGTAAATATTATTCAAATTTTCAAAGATAATTTTATCCGACTTTTTTATTACCTAATAAATCACTCTTCAAAGAGAGAATCAGAAATTTACTATAAAGGGAATAAAATTAATAAAAAAATAATATTGAATAATGTATATTTTCAATAAGCCATATTAACTATTTTAATTAAATAAATACTTTATATATAGAAAATTAGCAAATTATAAAATTTTATTAAAAGTTACAAAAATTACATATAAAATTACTTCTTTTTTAACTATAGGAGCTTAGCCTTTAAATCCGCTCCAGTCGCTTTCTAGAAACTGTATACATAGAACTTGCTTTCTAGAATTTTCTTTTCTGTTTTTTTTTTTAGCTATAGCCTCTTCATAATTGCCGATATTTTTATTAATACCCAAAAAAAAAAAACAAATTATCAAATCTGCTCCCACTCCAACTTTATTTTTATTTCTATCCTAACCGCCCGTGGGTTGGGCGGTTCACTTTTCCCACCTGACCGCCCACTAGCCGGGCGGTCCACTCTTCAAACCTGACCGCCCACCAGCCGGGCGGTCCACTCTTCAAACCTGACCGCCCAGGGGCTGGGCGGTCCACTATTAATTTTTTTTTTTTATAAGCGGTCCGCTGGGAGCAGACCGCTATCTCTCTCTCTTTCGTCTCTGCCTCCAGCACCCCGCCCCGCCGCCGTCGTCGCCGCCCGAAACCACCACCCCAGCCGAAACCCCACTCTTCCTCTCTCTCTCTCCCTCTCTCCCTCTCTTCCTCTCTCTTTCTCTCTCTCTCTCTCTCTCTCTCTCTCCCTCTCTTCCTCTCTCTCTCTTCCTCTCTCTCTCCCTATCTTCCTCTCTCTCTCTTCAAATCTGCCAATTCTCTCTCTCTCTCTCTCTCTTCCTCTCCCTCTTCCCCTCTCTCTCTCTTCCTCTCTCTCTCTCTCTCTCTCTCTCTCTCTCACCAGAACCCTAATTTCGGCCATCTCGGCGACAGTCCGATTATTTTCGGGTAAGTTTCTAAATAATTTTTTTAATTTATATTTTGTATCTTATATCGGCATTGGAACGATTGGTAGAATTGAATTGTTAATTATTTTGTGCGGATTGTTGATTTTCCCGACATGATTGAATTGTTCAAAATTATGGTTTTCCAAAATTAGAGTTTGTAGTTTAGGGGTTTAGGGTTAACAAAACTGAAGTTTATAAATTAGGGTTGAATTGTTAATTATCGTGTGCGGGTTGTTGATTTTCCTGTCGCGATTTAATTGTTAAATTAGGGTTGGATTGTTAAATTAGGGTTTATGATTGAATTGTTTAAATTAGAGTTGAATTGTTAAATTAGGATTTAGGGTTGAATTGTTTAAATTATGTTGAATTGTTAAATTAGGGTTGAATTGTTAAATTAGGGTTTAGGGTTGAATTGTTAATTTAGGGTTGAATTGTTAATTTAGGGTTTAGGGGTTAAATTAGGGTTTAGGGTTGAATTGTTAGATTATGGTTGAATTGTTAAATTAGGGTTTAGGGTTGACAGATTTGGAGTTTATAAGTTAGGGTTTATAAATCAGGATTTATAAGATAAAATCTTCTGTTTATTTAAATGTAGTATGGTCAGAACTAGACGGGGACGTGCATGGGATGGCCCTCTGGAGACGGGGGAGAGTTCACATGATCACGATGCAGAGGCATCCGGTGCAGCGGCATCCAGTGTAGAGGCATCCGGTACAGAGGCATCCGGTGCAGAGACGTCCGGTGCAGATGCTCCCTTTGGAGATTATCCCCTCACCATCCTGACACATTTAGTCCTCTTCTGTGGACCCCACATGTCAGGCACCGTGTCTCACTTGCATCTATGGAGGTACTTTGGTTTTGTATTCATAATTTAAATAACATTATTTAATTAGACGTTTATATTGAAATTGTAAAATGCAGGACACGACGATGATGACAGTGAGGCATCGCACCCCCGAGATACCATACGTCCGTCACCCGTTAATGGAGCAGTGCATCATGCGTCTCGGGTTGTATCAGTTGGCCACCATGCCTCACTGTGATATTGATCAGGCCCTCATTTGCGGTCTAGTGGAGAGATGGCGACCGGAGACGCATACATTTCACCTTCCGGTTGGGGAGATGACAGTCACACTAGGTGATGTCAGCGCCTTGTGGGGTTTACGGATAGACGGCGACCCCATCGGTGGTGTCTCAGACCATCCAGACCTGATGCACATGATACCGGAGCTGCTGGGGGCCGCTCCGTCGGACTTGCAAAAGAAGAAGAAGAAGAAGAAAGGAGAGGAGGAGGAGGAGTATCGGTATTCACAGTACTGCATCAGTCTTGCGGCGCTCCGCAGTTACTTCCACCGGCGTAGGATCACCCCCCAGACACGTGACGAGCAGGCCGTTCTGAGGTAATCACAAACAGTTGCAAATTAAAATATGTTATGGATTCAACAAAAAATGTAGTTATTTATGACTCTAATTTATATTGCAGGTACGTGAGGGCGTTTGTCATGGATTTATGTGGCAGCGTCATGTTTGTCGATTTCAGCGGTGACGCAGTCCCGATTATGTTCCTCTCTCTGCTGAGGGACATTCAGCGGCCGTCGAAGTGGAACTGGGGTGGAGCCGTGCTCGCCCACTTATACCGGGGCTTGTGTCATGCTTGTCTGGTACGTTTGTACAAATACTTTAAATTTTTTATTACAAATATTAGGGTTCCATATTTACCAGAAGTGCACCGCATGTCCAAAATTTAGGCGACGAACAAGCAGATTGCCGGACCGCTTCTTCTACTCCAGCAGTGGTCCTGGTCGCACATACCGGTGTGTCGGCCTGTTCCTCCAGCTCAGGCGGGGTTATGGACGGGAGATGACCCCGAGAGACGTTCGGGGTACGGTGCCATATGGGCTACTCCCCACACATACGAGGACACGGGCAGGGGGAGGACCGTGGGATTTCGTATGTCCGGGGTCAGCTCCAGATGCTTCATGAGGCGAGCATCACATGGTACCCCTATCGTCTGTTCTACGATCGGGGCCTTCTGTGCCAGCTGACATTAGAGCAGAGACCTCTCTCGTTTTATCGGGGGTCGTGCGTATGCTTCTGGATAGTTGAGTATCACTATCCTGATCGAGTGCCCCGTCAGTTTGGCTTGGATGCCTATGTCCCTGATTTTCCAGAGTTGGGCGAGCAGCGGACCACCCAGCTGCACAGGTAACTACCCACTGCCTTATTGTTTCCCTATTTTATTACTTGTTCAGCCATACACGTTACTAATTAATTTATATTGCAGCACTAAACACAACAAGCCCAAAGTCGACTGGAGCACACGTTTCTGGGAGCATTACCAGCGTGCTGCATCACCCCAGTTTCACTTATGGACCCCGCCTCCAGCTCCAGATGCCCCTATGCCGGTCGGGCCTTGGAGATTGCGGTATTTAGTCTGGTACCAGAGATGGGGCATGCCGACAGTTTATCTACAGGGGGACTATGGTGATGCTCTTCGACGGAGACTCACGGGTGAGGGTGACGGATCTAGGACTTACTTGCCTTTCGGTCCGATCCATGCTCGTTCGGTATGTTTAAATGAAACTGACATGCTTAAAAAATTGTAGTTATTTATTCATCTTCTAATAATAATAATGAAAATATATTGTGTGCAGATTTTGACCGCTATTAGAGGAGTGGCACACAGCTTGGTGTGCATGGCGAGAAGAAGTTGGAGAGCGATAGGATGTCAAATGCTCCAACACAGTGCACCGATCGTTGAGGACTCTGGCTGGGACGGGCGCCTCGTTGGTATGTTGCACGATGCCGGGGAGGACATCAATTGGCGCGAGATAAAGGCCCCACCACCAGGTCCGGAGCAGCCTAGAGCCCCTATCTACGCTGATGAGATGCCGCCACCTCCTACAGGTAATAATATGTCATACAAATGATCATTATTAAGCGTCTCTTTAAAAGATCATTATTATTAATTTATCTTCATTTCTGCAGATGATGACTCGGGTTGGGCGATCTACCAATGGGTGTTGAACAACAACGCGTGGAACGCGTACTACAACGAGCATGGAGTTCCCGTGCAGCATACCGATGTAGCAAAAGTTCATTATTTAATTAATTTACTCGTTACTTCTATGTCTTTAATTTAACATTGTTTACATGCAGGATGAAGCTGCCGCCGCCGCCGCCGCCGTTTTCTCTTTGGATGACCTAGCTCCAGATGAGGGCGGATGGGAGCCAGCTAGCTCCCACCGACCGCAGTATATGGAGCCCAGACAGCACGACGGCGAGGCCAGTGGGAGTGGGGCACATACTGTAGATGGCTTTGCCGCTGCTATATTTGGCACACCGCCTCCGGCCACGTATCCTCCTACTTGGGAGGCCGATCCGTGGGTGTTGCGTACACATGCGGGGATCCATGGGGAGCATGCATTACACCTGGGGGCGGACCCATGGGCGCGTGAGGCCGTACACGATGACATGCAGGTGGATGAGGTTCACCAGAGGCGTCCGCCGTTGCAGAGAGAGCGCCATGCACCTACTAGGTTGGACCTCTCCGGACCTCGCCCTCGTCGTCGCCGTTAGGGTTTTTATATTTTTTTTAGTTTGATAGGTTTCTAGTATTTTAGTTTGATAGGTTTCTAGTATTTTAGTTTGGATTATTATATTTCGTGTTTGGACTGTTATGTTTCATTTTTACACTTACCATTTAGATTACCTACTTTTGTTGTTTATACTTACCATTTAGATTACTATTTAGATTACCATTTAGAAACATTTAAACATTAACAAACTTAATATAAAACTAATCAATTATATTAAAACTACACAATTACATAACATATAAAAATAATCGTCAATTATAAAAATATAATCGTCAACAAATAATAAATATATATCATACAATTTAATATAAAACATTCAAATAAATCATTACAACAATTTAATATAAAACATTCAAACAAATCATTACAACAATTTAATATAAAACACTCAAACAAATTAAAACATAAAACCTTAAAAAAAAAAAAGAACAGAGGACCGCCCAGCAGCTGGGCGGTCAGGTATGAGGAGTGGACCGCCCAGCTGCTGGGCGGTCTGGTTGGGAAACTGGACCGCCCAGTCCACGGGCGGTTAGGATAGAAATAAAAATAAAGTTGGAGTGGGAGCAGATTTGATAATTTGTTTTTTTTTTGGGGTATTAATAAAAATATCGGTCATAATTGGGTCCCCAAACCTTTTTTAATAGAATAATTGTTTCAATCCCCTCACTTCAGTATCCGCATTGTACCCGCAGTAACAATAGAGGAATATTGTACTACGGTCCCCACTAATTAGAGGAAGGTTGTACTATGATCCCCACTAATTATATGGTTCCCCTTTCCCAGTCTCCACACTCGTCTCCACGTCAACCTTCATAGGTATAATTACTTGGAACATAAAATATTAATGCTTGCAAATAAGATATAAATATTTGCATGCGTAACTTGATATGATCATCCCCTTTTCCAGTCCCCTAATAGTTCACGCGTTAACCTTCCTCTAATGAAGTAGTAGGGACTCCGTATCCCCCATCAACATTCCATAATAGTCTTCGCGTTAACCTTTCTCTAACAAAAATAATTGACCTTATATGTATAAATACTTACAATACTTAATATTAATATTTTCAGATGTAATCCAGTGTCATATATAAAAAAATATTTGCAAGTATAGGTATAAATACTTGAGTAACAACGAGCTCGAAAGTACGTCATCATATATCTCATTTGAAAGAAAAAATTACGTAGAAGATGTTCGTGGTTTTAGATTCGCAAAATTCCTCACAGATCGTCAGAAATATGACAGTTAAGGTGCAGGTACAATGTGGATACTGAAGTGCGGGTACTCATATCAACTTTCTTTTTAATATATTTATTTCTTCTTGGTATTTTAGTAAGGTAATATGGCAGTTGGGGGAAATAATAGAATTATTCTAGATGCTCTTATATAAGATTTTATTTTTGAAAAAAATTCTAATTAAAGTATTTATTTGAAGATGATTCAACGGAAGCTTCTTATTTGACATAATTGGATTTTAGGATCACTCATGGCTAAGTAATTATTATTTTTTTTTTAAAACTTGGTAGTGAAGTAATCATTTTCTAATGAACCCATTTGTGATGTGACAGCATTTAAAATAGCTTTGAATTATTTAAGCATCAAACGGCGCTTAAGAAAATCCAAGACAATTTCTTCAAAGATTTTTTATATATAGAAGGGTCTAATTTGACTTGAATATCTTGCTTGGTTCATTGCACCTTCAATATTCTGTTCAATTCAATTATTGCTCATTCATCTCTCTCTCTCTCTCTCTTCTTGTTTTTTTTCTCTTCTAAAACCTTAGCCGCTTCCGTCAAATCTGAATATAATAAAATTAAATTAAAAATTGTATTCATCATTTTATATCAACAAGCATTAACGACAGCATCAACATCCCAGCAACTTAAATAAATTTCTAAATAATTGTTAACCACTTTTTAAAAATTAAGGTCTCTAAAATTTTTAACTCTCACATTCTTGAAATTAATTTTAGAGTTTCTATTAAGCCACATCAGCAACGAATTAAAAAGGAAAAATAATTTGAGCCAATATAGAGTTTATAAATAATTTCTTAATAAAAAACTTTACTGCATAGTTTTTAAATAAGAAACTCTCTCACATTTCTGAAACTGAATTAGAAATTGCCACATCAAATTAGAAACTCTAATAATATCAGAAGTGTAGATACTCTCAATACTAAATCAAATTTTACAAGTGCAGTTTACAACAACATGATCTCATAACAAAATCAACATAATAAATTTACAAACAACAATAGCAATAAAATAAAGAAAGAAAAATCAATAGACCTCACCAAGGAGGAGCCATGTGTGGTGAATGGGGGTCAATCGACCCCCATGAATTTTCAAATTTTGTTTTATTTCTATATGTTCAGAAGGAATTATTTTTTTATGGTTAACAACAATGTTGTTAACAGATATATTGATAAAAAAAGTATAATTACAAATATAATTACATATAATGCTCTCTCACTATTTATCTAGCTACTATATACACGGAGCAGCTTATGCAACTATTTTAAAAATCTAGCCGTTATCCAGCCACCTCCCTATATCCAATGCAGTGTCATTAATCAGATGACCCACTGTTCTCTACTTATTAGAGAAGAGCCTTCTGATTTCTCTCTCTCCACAACACCCATGTACCTGCTGCCCATATTACATCCCACTTGAATCCTTTGTTGTTGCAAAAGTGTTCGTCCGGTTTTTATCCAAGCGTCTCGTACCTCAACCCCCCTCGGGTGGATGTTATGTTGCGCCTGCAATTCCCTCCAGAATCTAGATGCATAAGTGCAATTCCACATGAGGTGATCTCTTGTTTCCATTGAGGTCACCAGGCACAAATGACAGCCTGTTTGAACAGTGCATCCTCTTAAAATGAGTACTTGCTGTGTCAAAATTTTGTTGTCCAGCATTATTCAGATGAAAATACGTATCTTGATTGGAACATTTATTTTCCATAATCTTTGATGGTTTAGTGCAATAATTCCACTGTTGTGCTTTAATTTGTAAGCTGATGCACATGATGCTCAGAATTGTGTATACAAGAGACTAATTTTCCCATGGAACCAAACTTTTTTTACTTTAATCCCTGATAATATTTAGTCACAAACTAACAAATTTCATTCGGATAAAATAGGGGGATTTCTTTTGATTTTTCTAAGCTGCAATTTTTTATCTCCTATGTAAGATCGCGCCTCTGGAAGAAATATTTTCATTGAGAATCCAAACAAGAATTAATATTCAGCAGCGAATTCGCAGAGGGAATCGAAGTACATTATAATTTCTAACACTATAATAATCCTGATTGTTAATTTACAATACCAAATCGATAGGTTGCTTTAAATTATTTTTATAGATATTTCTTTTTCAAAGTCATATCACCTAAGGTACCTCAAATTTTGAGTTAATTCATATCACCTAAGGTACTACAAAATTTGAGTTTGAATATGGATAATTTGATCTGCTTTCTGATGTATATTTAGGAGTAAATTTGAATTCTATGGTCCCTTGAAACAAATTTGGGTTAATGGGTATCGGAGTTGTCCGATGCATTTCAAAGTCCGTATGCATTTAATTTTGAAATTTGTGTGCACAAATTTTGAAACGCATCAAACAGCTTTGATGACCAACGGACACAAATATTACCTGTATATTAAAACGATCTCGTGCATTCTACTTTAGATCAGAGTAGCTCTGACGGTCCGGATCCAAACTCAAAATTTGAGTTACTTTAGGGGACGGTTTCTCTTTAATTACTATGCATGGTAAACTCAAGACTTATATTCGCGAATAATTTTTTTTTATTTCCGAGCTGAATGGCAAATTATTCAGTTGACCAAATTTTATCGAATTATTCGCAAATAAAACAAATTTTACAAATTATTCGAGAATAAAACACAAAATTTTTTATTTTAATTTTTTTTAGTTTTTGTTTACTTTCTTATGGGATCAAATCATTTTTGAAATATAGCTGAATTATTTTCTAATTACGAATTTTTGATCTCATTAAATTAAGTTCGAATAATTCATTTATCACTGTGCTTAGAATTTGTAACATGCTTGGCCAATTTACATCGAAAAAGGAAAATGGAGCAAATCAGCAAATCAACAAACATTTTGCAATTAAAATTTCAAAGAGAAGAAACCTCTCGTATTTACATTAAGACTGTGAAACATTTCTTCAGGAACAAAAAAGTAAAAAAAAAAAAAAAAAAAAAAAAAAAAAAACAGAGAGAATCAGATTCTCCCATTCAAACGAACATCTCAAGCGGCTCGATTTCCTCAAAAAAATAAAAGGAAAAATCTACATAAAATGCATCAAGAGCACGACTCAAGTAGCGGATAAACAAATATAAAATCTCTAATCCCACACGCAACCCCTGACCAAATTTAATTGCCTCCATCTCTTCTCTCATCGGCATCCAAATTCAACGGCGTGGCAGCTTGGAGAAGAAGCTCCACGTCATCCTCCTCGGGGATGGTGTCGAGCTGCCTCTTCACTTTCTCTCTCGTAACCACCATGAGCTTTGGCGGCGCCACCTCCATCTCAAACTGGAAGAATCCATTTCCTCTCGCCATATCTGAATTGTAATCCTCGAACTTTCTGCTTTTAAATTCAAACTGGATGGAACTTGGATTGAAGAAAAGACTTGCGCTTCGAGTGTTTTGATGGAGAAACTGGATCGAATCGAAGGGGATTTATAGAGGAAGAAGGAGAGGTGGAAGAGATGCGAGACTTGCACGAAAGAAGCCTGGGGAAATGCGATGGGTTTGTTTTGACCGTTGGATGGGATTTCGGATCCCATTAAGTAGCCCATAAAAATTTGACTTTAGATCTGGATCGTCCGATTTGATCTGGCACGCATATTTAAAAGAATCCTGTTCATTCCATCTAGAACCTGTTTGGCCCAGATTATGATCGGACGGTCAGGATCTAAACTTAAATTTGGCTAACTTTAGGTAGCGTTGGTTGGTGGATGCCACGTAGCTGAGTGACTATTTTGACGCGTTGGATGAGATCTGGTAGAAGTGGGGTCACACTACAAAAAGGCCAAAAGAGGAAGAAAAGTTGAAATAATACAAAAATGATTTTGCAGATATACCCAGTGACTTTTGTGTAATTTTAAGATAGTGTTTGTTACAATTTACAGGACAGACCTTGGATCTTACAATTTTGCGAGTTGATTCTTTTCTAGAAGTTTTGGACTTTTTTTCTGAAGTAAATGTTAGGATCTTTTAACCACTGTAGATGTATTATGCACTAAAGTGAGTATTATTTAGGTAAATATAAAAAATATATATATTTCTCTTAAAATGATGAAGTAATTAATTTATAACACAAACACAAGTCATCAAATAACAATTGCTATTTGGATTTTTTTAAAACATAATTTCAACTAATACTAGCAATGTAGATATAAATGGAATAATGTCTTTTATATCTAATTTGTAAGCATTTTATCAGAATTTATAATTTTTCAGCTCTAATATTTGTACCAACAATTTGTTTTTAAAAGAAGTGTATATAGGTCTTTCAGTCCTTCGACAATTCAATAGAATGATAAAAATATTTGAATGTATGAGAATAGTACTAATGTGAATATAATGTTTATATTGATATTTGGATGTAATTCAAATACTTTTTTCTCTTCTCATAATACTATTAAATTAGCGTTATAACAACAACCCAGTATTTGATAGAAATAACTAATTAGTACTTCTGGAAAATACAATTAAAGTAATATTTATATTATTTAAAAAAACAAAATTAATACTCTTTTTTATTTTATTCTCACATACTAATTGAAAATAACATTATTTTTATATCATTTCTTTAATTATTCAAAAGTTCCAAACGCATCCTAAATTTCTAACACAAATAAATTTTATAGGGCATATATACAAAATTCTAAAATAAAAGACACCATCTTTTCTTTTTTTGTCCTTTTCAAGCAAAACCAACTTTTTTATTTTATTTTATTTGATTTGATCATGCTTGGGACAAGTGACAAGTGACAAGGCAATAAAAACTTGTGGGAAACAACAAAGAAGCTCTTTGATGAACCGGTAATACTTAATAGCGAACCAAGTGTCAAATTAAAGCTAGCAAGGAGCAATGACGGAGATGCCATAGCCACGTGTCCACTGTTCTTCATTCCTCTGGGAATTTATTAGAAATTTCCAAAATTTCTGTAGCCACAGCCTTTGTGTGTGTCACTTTCGGTAGCCAACCGTTTAGGCTTTTGATGTGAATCGAGATAAGCGGAAATTCGAGATTCATCAACAATAATTTTGAAATTTTTGAAGCTGAATAAAAAAATTTGAAATCTGAGATTGAGATTCAGCTGTCTAATTTTTTCTGTGCACACATCTCGAAACAACTCATTTTTCTGTGTACGCATCTCGAAACAATTCAATTGCTGGATTTGAGATTTCAGAAATTTCAGAGTTACTGTTGATGATCTCGGATTTCAGCAGATTTGGATCCTTTTGATGTACCTATTATGCCAAAGCATAGGGACAAATGAATAGTTCGGGTTCAGTTCAGCGGAGTAAAAAATTCGTAATTCAGGTATAATTCGGATATAATTTAAGAATAATTCAGTACAATAAGGAAGCAAAAAAAAAAACCCCCAAAATAATTCGCATTGTATTCGCGAATAAAACATATTATATTTTTTTTTGCATTTTATTCAGAGTTCGATTCGAAAACTCAAAAAAAAAAAAACAAAACGCGAATTATTCGAAAATTTCTTGCATATATTGTACCTATGCGCCAAAGTGGTCCATTAAATTATTAAAGCTTCAATCAGAAGCATGTCTTCCATGTTTTAATTAAAATTTTAATATATGATGATACGGACAATTAGGAAAGTTTATGTTTCTTTATTTAGAAAATGAGAATACTTTTTTTGGTTAATGTTTCATAATTATAAAGGGTCTCATATTACTCTTTGTTTTCTATTTTTTTTTGTTAAAAACAAAATAGCGGTACACTAGACTTTGTGGTATGTCTCCATGCTCTGAAATAAAATTATTTGCAATTACTTGGAATTTTTTTTTAATATGTTATGTGTTAGATATTAGGTAAAAAATATTAGACGGTGTATAAATAATTGTTGGAGATATTTAGGGTTTTAAACATAATTAAGTAGACAAAAAAATGGTAAAGATGACTGATTGAGTGTTGTCTATTTTCAGTATACCAGCATATATTTTATTCCTTTAAATATTCGTCTTTCAATTTATTAATTTTGCTAATTCTATTGGAATTAAAAATGCAATATGGACGGTTCATATTATTCTCTTTTAGTGTCAGACAGTCTACACACCGCTATTTTTATTAATATCCGAAGTTAAATAGAAATTAATAAATATACTCAGCGGTTATTTTTAAAAATGTCCATACCAATCATTAAATGACCGATCCTTATATATATATATATATATATATATATATATAGAGAGAGAGAGAGAGAGAGAGAGACCAAACTAATGTCATAACGTTATAACTTCGGCCAAAGTTATCACAAGTCGTTTATTAGTTTTTAAAATCCAAACAACCGATCCGAACCGTTCAACTTTTTCTAAATGTTGAAATGTGCTTGGAGACTAAATTTTACATTTTTTGGAATTTTTTTACTATTTATTAAGCCACTTTGAAAATCACAGATCTACTGTGAACAGTAAAAAACGGTAAAATTTTCTGGACCACCGGATTAGCGATTTCAAAGTGGCTTAATAATAGCAAAAAAATTCCAAAAAATGTAAAATTTAGTATCCAAGCACATTTCAATATTTAGAATATGTTGAACGGTTCGGATCGGTTGTTTGGATTTTGAAATTGCAAAAATGACTCTTTATAACTTCGGCCGAAGTTATAACGTTATGACATTAGCCGGTCTCTCTCTCTCTCTCTCTCTCTCTATATATATATATATATGAGATAGACTATGGTGAATTGTCAAGTAAAACAACTTCACGTCATATTTTCATTTTGAAAATTCAAACAACCGATCCGAACCGCTCAAAATGTACTCTATATTGAAATGTGCTTGGAGACTAAATTTTACATTTTTTGAAATTTTTTTACTATTTATTAAGCCACTTTAAAATCGCTGATCCACTGTGAACAATAAAAAACAGTAAAATTTTCTGGACCACCGATCAGTGATTTTCTAAGTGGCTTAATAAATAGTAAAAAAATTCTGAAAAATGTAAAATTTAGTCTTCGAGCACATTTCAATATAGTGAACATGTTGAGCGGTTCGGATCGGTTGTTTGATTTTTCAAAATAAAAATATGAGTGTGAAGTAAAAATGACCTCTTACTTCACAACTCACCATAGCTCAGCTCATATAAAACAGTAAAATTTTCTAGACCACCGGATCAGCGATTTCAAAATGGTTTAATAAAATATTGAGTTTTTCGGATCAGTTGTTTGAATTTTTAAAATAAAAATATGGCGTGAAGTAAAACAACGTTTTACTTCACAACTCACCATAGTCTATCTCTCTCTCTCTCTATATATATATATTTTAAATACCGATCCAAGCTGGATATAATTAATATTTTGTAATTAACTTTGGATATTAATAAAAATCACGGGTCTACACATGATATTCTTTTTTGCAAATTGCCTATTTTTCAGATAAAAAAAACTTATGTCGAAAAATTGATAATTAACACGGTACTGCAGAAACCCATTGAATTCAAGAATTTAATGTTACAAATAACAACATTTATTTGAATAAAAGAGGATATCTTTATTTCAATTATAATTTAATTTTACCTCTAAAGTTTGCTCATACATTTTTCCGAAATTTTTATTTTTAACATTTTAATAAAATTCATTAATAAATTAACCATCGTTTTCGGTCAATTCCAAATTTAACACGGCCGCAGAATGCCGGAGCGGACCCATATGGGGGGTACCGCATAATGCCGGAGCGGACCCCCATATGAGTCCGCACAATGCCGAAGCGGCCCCCGAGGCCGCATAATGCCGGAGCGGTCCCTTTATTTTTTATTTTAGAAATACGAAATTGTATATATGTTAAGTGTTATTTAGTTTCGAATGTAGTTTAAATTATTTTTGATCGTATCGTATTTTTGGTCGTTCGTTTGAAATATTTTAGATATTTTAGATATGTGGTTTCTTTGAAATTCTTTTGTGTACTCTGAGATAATAAAATCAACAAAATAAATAAATAACAACAAAATCAAACAAACAAGAAACTAATCAACGAAATAAATAAGTATCTGACAAAACATCTACCAATACTCCAAATAAGAATCTACCAATCTAACAAAACATCTAACAATCTACGGCTCTGGACTAAACACCGTCCTCGCCTTCTTCTTCCTAAACCCCCGACCCCGCCTGGATAGTGGCGTCTCGTCTGTATCTCCGGAGGATGCTGAGTTGGATGCCTGGACATCCGCAGACTGAACCGGCTCCTGGGGAACCTCCTCAATCTCGGATGTCTGCTGGACCCCAGGACCAAAAACTGTGGTCTGTCCAGACTTAGCCTGCGTGAATAAAAACGCCTGTCTGGCAATAGGGTCATCGAGGAGGGAAGGGTGAGGTACCTGCTGTGAGGACTGGCCAGGGAACGGCGGGATGGGCTCTGTCTGAACATACCCTGGCTCATAGGCAGGAGGTACTGTCTAAGTGGGACTGTAACCTGGGGAATACAGTCCATCTCCCTCTGTGCCATAATCGCACCCAATATTGAAGCCTAGGTCCTCCCCGTCTCCACCCTGTAGTAACTTACAAATTAGATAATGTATTTAATAAGAAAAAAACCACAGTTACGTATTTTAATTTAAATTATACCTCACAGGCAACTGACGTCCTGTAGGGTGACTGTCATCTCAGCATGGGGGAGATGAAAGCTGTGCGTCTCCGGACGTCATCGCTCAACGAGGCCAGAAGATAAGCCCTCGTCAGCATTCTCCTCGGCCATCTGGGATATCTGGTACAATCCCATCGAGCGTAAAATTCCCCCGTACGCCGGCTGGTACCGTAGATGCTGGCGGTTGTGACGAACCGTAACCGTATCCAAATCCTGCATTTAAGTAAATAATCAGATCAAGTTCATTCATCAAAAATTCGAGATGACAAATTTATAAATATGACAAATTTACTTACCCCAGTGGCAGCCTCTAATATCCGATGCTCCGCATTCGGATACCACAAGAAGTCGCTGACCCTGTCGGTGCGACTCCGGATACCCGGAACATCCGCCAATGCTGTCTCGATGTACTGAGACATCTCGTATGGCGTGGCTGTAGGAGCATGCTGTGTACCCCTACTGGAGGATGGTATATCTCTACTGGTACTCATGCTGTATTGGATAATATTTGGTCAAATATGAGAGTTTGGTAAAGTCCGGTTTAACTTTGGGTACAATTCTAATTAAATTTGGGTACAATTCTAATTAAATTTGGTTACAATCGAATTAAATTTGGGTACAATCTAATTAAATTTGGGTACAATCTAATTAAATTTAGGTACAATTCTAATTAAATTTGGTTACAATCGAATTAAATTTGGGTACAATCTAATTAAATTTGGGTACAATTCTAATTAAATTTGGTTACAATCGAATTAAATTTGGGTACAATCTAATTAAATTTAGGTACAATTCTAATTAAATTTGGATACAATTCTAATTAAATTTGGGTACAATCTAATTAAATTTGGGTACAATTCTAATTAAATTTGGGTACAATCGAATTAAATTTAGGTACAATTCTATTTAAATTGGGTACAATCGAATTAAATTTTGGTACAATTTTAATTCTAAATCCTAAATTCTAAACCTAAATCCTAATCCTAAACCCTAAACCTACACCTAATTACTACTCTACACTAAAAATTAAAACAAGAGAAGAAGAAGAAAACTTACCCGAGGTCGAAGGGATTCAAACTTCAAAAGAGATGTAATGAAATCGGAATTCTGCGGCCCTATATATAGGCCGGAGACCGCTCCGGCATTATGCGGCCTCGGGGGCCGCTTCGGTATTGTGCGGACCCATATGGGGGTCCGCTCCGGCATTCAGCGGTACCCCCCATATGGGTGCGCTCCGGCATTCTGCGGCCGTGTTAAATTTGGAATTGACCGAAAACGATGGTTAATTTATTAATGAATTTTATTAAAATGTTAAAAATAAAAATTTCGGTACATTTTTGCAGTGTTAGACAAAGTCTATTCTTAAAAAAAAAATATTAAAACTTTTGGCCGAAAGGAAAAAAATCATTAGCTAACTAATAAATGACACACCTTCATTTCATACTTGTCAAGGTATATAACACTACTCCGTGATTTTTTTGTTAAGGATTTTGTGTTAAGGATAGGTTACTATCGCAATATTTCAAAATTCTGATTTTATAATTGATTTTTGTACAATTGATTTTATATTGAAAATGATTAATTTTTTTTTAAATTTTCACCTTACACTTAAACAATTTACAAAATATTTGGATCCTTGTCAGATTTGGTCCCTTTGAAATTAAAAGGGTGATATCCTGTAGGCTGTAGGTATCTTTTATCACATTATTAATTAGGCACGTTTTAATAGTGATTTGCTTGGAGAGAGAGCAAACCATCTCCTTCAAAGCTCCTTTCACCTTTTGTTTTAACCTTTTAATCCTTCAAAGCTCCTTTCACCTTTGGAAAGGGGAACAAATCTTTAGCAATCCATGACAGGATTTTTTTAACATTTTTTTGGTGGAGAGCAAAAGGTTTCCTCCAGGAATTGAAATCTGCTGAAATCCATCATTCGTGAACAGTGTTTTTGAAATCTCTGAAATTTCGAATCCAGCCATCCAACTTTTTTTATGCACGTATCTCGAAACAGTTGATTTTTTTGTGCACGCATCTAAAAACAGATTGACGGCTGGATTCAGAAAAACAGAGATTTTAGGAACACTGTTCACCAGTGAGAATTTCAGTATATTTGTTTCCCTCCTTCATAACTAGTTTCTCTATTATGAGGTAGACATGATAATATAATTTAGACAAAATTGGATGTATATCCATCAAATTTTGATTATTTATATATTTCTCCATTAAGAATTTATATTTGAATATTTACCCATCTGAATCTCAAGTTCTTAGATATATCCCCATAAAATATTTAAAGCATTTCTCTCAAAAAAAATTAAATCAGATTAATTATTATTGAAATTTCATAACATATGCATGTTAGAAAAAATGGTCTTCTTCTCTCTCTCCCTCTTTAATTCCTCCTTTTATTCTACTGAACCATTATAATTCACATGCTTAAAGAAAATTAATTATTTTTTGTCAATATATATATATATATTTTTTTTTTGGAGTGAAAAATAGAAGTTTAATTTTTCAAATTTTAATATTTATAAAGAATCTTCCTTCGAATTTCTAACTACCTTTCACAAAAAGGAAAAAGGAAAAAAAAATGGTCCATTCAAAAATAGTGATTTTGTACCTCTCTAAACAATTAGTAAATAAATTTTGAAAATTATAAAATTTGTTATTCAAGCACATTTTAATATGAATATCATGTTGAACGGTTCAGATCGAATATTTTGACTTTAAAATTAGAGATAATGATGTTGGAATATAATATAACACAAAACTAATAAGACATTTAACCCTACTCTATTATATATTATTATATTAATAATATGATCTTTCCGAAGAGGATCTTAACTTATGGTCAATGTAATAAAATTCTTATAATTTTTTTTCTGAATGAACAAATAAATTAAACGATTTTGTGAATTTTTTAAATTATTTACTCGCTAATTCAAATATTAAAAAATTATTTCCAAATTATTCATGGAATAATTTTTTTGTAAAAACATCTATAGCTTGAGGTTTTCTGAATTATTATATACATAAAATAAATTTTACACTTCCACTGAATTAATTTTGAAATTTGAATTGTTACTCTTATTTTACCATCTTATAACTTTAGAATAACTCTAGTTAATGTATGACTAATACATAATTATTATTCTTATTAAGAAAAATAATGACCGTAAAGTCCTTGTCCTTCTTACATGATTGTCTTTTTTTGAAAACTTCGCAGAAACTGCGAAGTCGTGAGAGAAAATCGAACTCTCGATTTTTAAGTAACCAACAATTTTAAATTTTTTTTCTAACAAACTATGTTACCTCCCCTTTCTCCTTCAGCCAGAGTGGGAAAAATGGCACGGCGGAGCCGGCTCCGTCACGGAACGGCACGGTTACGGCACATCCATAACTCGCGTGTCCCGTGCCGTTACAATTCGCGTGCCGTGCCTATCTTTTGAAACTTTGGCACGGCACGTGAAAAATTTAGTCACGGCACGGCACGACACGTAGTCATGCGAGTCACGTGTTATTAGGACAATTAGATATTGATTTAATAGTAAATTTGAATAAACTAATCTAAATTATGATTAAATGGTCACTTGGGTCACGCGAGTCACGCATGGTCACGGCACGTTTAGGCACGGCGTGACTCACGTGGCGTGACCACCTATTGACATTTGGTCACGGCACGGCATATGAAAAATTAACTTGGTCACGGCACGGCACGGCATGAGACCAAAATCACGGTGTGTTAATCACGGCACGGCACGGCACGTTTTTCCCACTCTACCTTCAGCTTTCCTCTTTATTCTTCCCGTAGGGCGTGCTCTAGAAGAAGGTATGTTAGAAACAGGGAGGGATCGAAGAGAAACGAAGGTCTAACTGGATCTAATTAGAGCCAGTTACTTGCTCCAGAATGGTAAATTGAGATTTGAAGGAAAGTAAATGAAATTAGAATTTGTAATTATTAAGGTAAGGGGAAATGAAAATGAGAAGAGAAGATGAATGAACAGAACACATCCATGGCATCCTCTGGAATTCTTTTTCAATTTATTATCTACAATCCTCCTCTTTGTGATTCTTTTACCTTGGTACCGAGGATTGTAGGTAATTCGGATTTGATGCTACAGTGCAAGGGCGTGCATCGCTCGTTCGGCCCGATTTAGGTGCAAATCAGGGCCTGCCCGTATTCTTCAATTGTCTTATTTTATTTATTTATAATTTTATATTGATCCAAATTGCATGTTGAATTCATATCACCGACGGTACCGTAATAGGGAATCTTTTACAATCACTTGATCTGGACCGTTCTTTTTAACTTGGCACGAATCTCAAAGCCCAATAATATTGTCCCCTCAGTCACCCGAATCTCAAACCGGCTGAGAGTTAATCTCAAACCATAAATAGCTAATTGTAAAAGGGAATCTTTTACGGTACCGTCGAGATATGGATTCATTGCATGTTCGAACCTTTTTTTATACTGAGACACCATCAGGGATTCAGATCAGCTTAAATCTAAAATACATGAACAGTGTTTCTGGAATTTCTGAAATTCCGAATTCAGCTGTTCAACTTTTTCTGTGCACGCATCTCAAAACAGCTAGTTTTTCTGTACACGTATCTCGAAACAGTTCAACGGCTGCATTATAGATTTCAAGAATTCCAAAAATACTGTTCATATATTGGGATTTCAGTAGATTTGGATCCCACCACCAGAAGGATCATGTTCCAAATTAATCCGACTTGTCTGGCTTAATTTGATCCAAATTTATTGAAACACTCAGCTCATCAATTGACTCCACGCCAGAATTCAACAAATATAAAAACAACGAGGATCACAATGAGCGGTTCAGATCAATTGTTGAAACTTTAAAAACAAGGATGATGCGAGGCACGAAAACCAAGAGGCATTTTAACTCGAGTTGGAAAATAGCACGGTGGAGCCGGCTCCATCACGGAACGGCACGATACATGTGTCGGTTACGTACTGTGACTCGCTTGTCATGACTATTTTTAGAAAATTTAACATGACACGACACGTCACCCGAAAAATCTAGTCATGACATGTGGTCACACGAGTCACGTGTAATTATGACTGTTAGATCTTTGACCAAATAGTGAATCTTGAATAAACTAACCTAAGTTATAATCAAATAGTCACGCGAGTCACGTTTGGGCACGGCGCAACTCACGTGGCCACCCCTTCACATTTTAATCACAACATGATACAAGTCCAAAATCACAGCATGTTAGTCACGGCATGACATTGCACGGCACATTTTTCCACTTTAATTTTAACTCTACTCCGTAATATTATATGAGTGAGGCTATGGTGCTATGCATAGTACGGATGGGGTCCGTACTACGGCTCAAAATTTGACTTTTCAAAATCGTAACGGTCGATCTGAACCGTTCAACATGATTATAAAATGAATATGTACTTGCAAACCAAATTTTACATTTTTCCGAATTTTTTTACTATTTTTTTTAGATATGCTGTTTTTGGATGGTCCAGAATGTTCAAATCAAGTGACTTTTTTAGATATGCTGTTTTTTTAGATATGCTGTTTTTAGATATGCTGTTTTTTTACTATTTTTTAGATATGCTGTTTTTGGATGGCCATGATTGTCAGCTCTTCTAATTCATTTAATATAATTCTATCAATTTTGTTGTCTCGTATCTTATTATTTACAAGAAGCATGAATGATGTTTTCTTAAAGGAAGGAGGAAGAACAAATGTGGGCATTGCGGTATGCTAGGCCATAATCGACAAAGATGTCAACTTCTCTAAGCAGTACGTGAACATACGATTATGTAGTGTTAAATTACATTTTAGAGAAATTTAGATATATACCCATCAAGAAACAGTTGTGTACAATTTAGATACTGGTACTGGAAATATACCCTTAAACCAGCCATTGTTGTGCCATAGTCTTGTAAAGCATATTAGATAGTTCTAAGATTTTAATTTCCTTAATGCCAAACTTCTCAATCATATAATCTAAATTTAATAAAAGGATATTACAAAAATAATTTTAATTAATTCTTTTTTTCCTTTCCTGCCAGTAAAGTATAATTGAAAGAAATTAAATTTGAATATATTTTGTGCATGCAGCTGCAAGGATCATGCAAAAACTAGGAGAATTCTAGGCGAGTGAATGTCATATGCTTGCTTATTTTGCTTATTTTGGTCAAATGATGCCATATGATGCTTGCTTATTTTGGTCAAATTAATGATATATTTTGGTCAAAATGATGTCATATGCTTGCTTATTTTGGTCAAATTGATGTCATATGCTTGCTTAATACCTGTTGGCGAGTGAATGTCATATGCTTATTTTGATCAAATTAATACCTCTTGAGACTTATAATGTAATGAATGTCATATGCTTAAAATGATGAAATGCTTGCTTATTTTGGTCAAATTAGTCGACTTCACGATGTAATGAATAATGTATAACTAATTAATACCTTTTTTTGGAAATTTTATATAATTTCAATAAACTGCAGGGGGTTTTTTAGAAAAAGGAGGGGCAGCATACCGACTGGTACGGGAGGCCCTCGTTTTTGGATATAAGGAAATGTAATTAAGCAAGAACCTCTGAGGTTAAAATATGCATCAAAAGAATGTGATTTAAACATTTGATTTACATATATTATTCATATTACTTTCTTCTTTTTGCCATAACTAATTTGTATGACCCATTTGCACAGGCATCTTATTTTGCACGATGTAGTGCTGTTTCTATTAATCCAAGAAAAAATACCATGGTACTTTTTTTTTTTCAATGTATATGTATATATACATCACACATGATAATCCTTTTTGTACAATTTACTATATAAACGTACATTAATTCTTTTTCAATGTGTTCGCTGCTAAATTTGTTAAATTTTCTAATTGTTGTATATGCATATATGTTGTATACTATGAAAAATGATGTAATTCAAATAAAATTACAATCCAGCTTTAAATGCTCCCCTGGGGGCAGCACCATGCTCTTGGCATGGCGCCGTGTTGTGGTTAGGCAGCCAGCCAATCAAAAGAGTTCTTGTTCAAATTAAAAGATCCAGTAATTTTGTATTAAGACAGTAAATTTTTATTAAGATGCTCATTTAACAATCTAGTTTAGGTAGGACGGCTGCTTGTTGACATATTACACGTTATGTCAATAAGCAAAGAAAGAAAGATTTGATTTATGTGTTACAAGGGTTGACACTTGACAGACTTACCAAAACAAAATATCAAATACCTAACTTTCCAAATTTCATATTCAGCAGTTAGTTGCCCTTGCCCAGTTTGATATACCACGGTCAAATATTGTAAGATAAGTAACAATGTAGCCTCCTAATCTAATGCAAAGCAAGGTATGTGCACAAAATTTATTATCAACAAGGTCTTCAAATATACTTTACCTTTCTAAGCCGAAACCAAAGATAGAAACAAATATTTATACACTTTTCTTGGCCTAAAAAAAGTTTCCATAATGACTCATCACTGCTATATAAGATGCATGTTACTAGAAAATTTAAGTAGCAAAGGAGAGCGCTAAGAATCATAATCCGTAAGAAATAATACAAGCAAGCAGTTTAGTCATTTCTGAATGCTGACAGAGTTGAGTTAAAAACTATGTCGGAAGAAAAGTTATATTTTGAAACTTGCTATCTGATCTCTCATTTTCATTCGTGTACAGTGTGCTCCTTTTTTGCTTCTTTGTATGCACTGTCCAAATGTATCGGTACCAGCACCTGATGACAGATACCAGTCCGATAAATCAATAGTCAAGAACAAATGAAAACAATGATTACCCTGAAGAAAACCATACGACCAATTCTAAATATATCATTCAATTAAAATAAGTTGGAAGTCCAGTACCAGTACCAAATACTGATTACGATTAGATGGTGAATGTGTTCAATTGCGTCCTTAATTGTCAAATAAATTCATAAAATGTAGTTCTAGAATGGGAACGATATCATTTGACTGGGATGTGATTGTTACTTCAGTTAGTTTGGATATTAGTTTCAGTGAGACTCACAGCCACTTTAGATAGTAATTGTGCTTGATTTTTGCTCATATAGTTTCCGTGTTTACAATCCTTCTATTTTAGTTCTTTTTGAAAGTTTAATTGACTTGATTCAAATGGTGCAAATAAATTTACAAAGATATTTATTTAAGAACACTGAAAGACCAACATCTGAGCTGTTGAAAAATGACCTGAGTGCCCTTGCCTTCTTTTTCTCTTCTTCTGATTCATCAACTTTCAACCCTGGTAAATCTCTCTAAACGAGCCTTCTTCTTAGCCTCCTCATCAACTGTTGCATTTGTACAAAGCCCAAACCTAAAAAAGAAAGAAAAGAAAAATTACAATGTCATCATATTCTGATAACAATTCATAGAGAAATCAGACTTGATCGATATGGCCTTTAACGTGACAAAAGAATCATGTACCTCTCAGCACGTGCCTTTTTCTTCGGTTCTTCCTCCACCTATCCAGTGCCTCTTTCTTTTGTCCAGTGCAGAAAAAATAAGGCAGAAAAAATAATCAGATCAGGCGATATAGTTTAATTATACAAATAATGTCACCAAAATCCTTCTAATCTAGGTTTGAGAATAAGCAATTACTAGAAAGAACTTTACAAGTCAACAATTTAGACCAAAAACACAATAATCACCTGAGAGAGACGGGAAAGGGGCGGGCGGAGGAGGTGGGGAGTGGTCGAAGAGGTAACATTAGTCACGACGGGAGAGATTGAAGGAAAGGGGCGGGCGGGCGTAGGATGCGATTTGGGGAAGGAAAGGCAACAGAGAGGGAAAGGTTGGAGGAAGAGAAGGATTGGCCGGGTGGGGTTTGGAATCGCATCCTCTAAGATATCTCAAACTTTGAGCTGATTTTATAGAAAATCCCAATCGTTGAAATACATTGTGCACGAATCTCAAAGCACAAATAATACTGCCCCAGCGCTATCCCCTCCTGAGCACCGTAAATGCCATTCACGCAAAAGTTGAGATATCTCAGATGATATGAAAAAGATGGATTTGGGGGTTTTAGCGGGAAGATTCCCGCTGGAATTTGGACCATCTATTTCTGGAATTTGCCAAAATATAACTTATACAAGTATTTATTTGGACTGTATATTATCTAAGTAATTTTAAAGATTTTACGCATGTACAATAATTTTATATTATTTTGAAAAATATTATGAAAGTAATTTTTGCATAATATGGAAGTTATGAATGTATTTTTTTACTTTTTGAATATTTTTTTATATATTTTTATTTTTTATAAAAAAAATAAATATTTATTGCATTTTTTTTATAGCAATACATA
Organism: Carex parvula; assembly: GCA_025461045.1. Classification (NCBI taxonomy): domain Eukaryota; kingdom Viridiplantae; phylum Streptophyta; class Magnoliopsida; order Poales; family Cyperaceae; genus Carex; species Carex parvula. Next base: position 65,957 of record JAJGRW010005149.1, read on the forward strand.
TGAAAAAAAAATTAAATGAATATTTTTTTTTTTACATCTTATATGGCTAAATAATACTTACCAATATCATTTTTATAGACTTTGATCATTATATGTTCATTCAAATTTAGAAAACATTTTCGGACCGTTCGTTTTTCCGCGGGAATTCAACGGTCAATCTGCAACAAAATCATTCCAAATCTGATCTAAAATGATCAAGGTACAATATTGAACGCAACCAACATAAAAGTTCGGAAGTTTTATTATGTATGAGCTTCGATCCAACACGAAATGTTTATGGCCATACGATGCTTCAATTTTCGATCAACTAGATGGATGGGTAAATGAAAACAAAATTTTATCAAACTTTCATGGAAGACAATAAATGCAGTGCTCTTTGATTTCAACGTCCCGATCGAACCACATACGATATATTTTTGTGCGCCTTCATTAACTCACAAGGCAAGAATTTATGTTTCATGAAACATATACTCTTGCTTTCTAAGTTGATGAAGGCGCACGTAAACATGTTGTCCGTTCACCGATCAGGACCGTTGAAATAAAAAAGCAATGCATTTATTGTCTTCCATGAAAGTTTGATAAAATTTTGTTTTCATTTACCCATCCATCTAGTATATCGAAAATTGAAGCATCGTATGGCCATAAAAATTTCTTGTTGAATCGAAGCTCATACATAATAAAACTTCCGAACTTTTATGTTGGTTGCGTTCAATATTATACCTTGATCATTTTAGATCAGATTTGAACACCTTTTGTTGCAGATCGACCGTTGAATTCCCGCGTTAAAACGAACGGTCCGAAAATAAATGCAAAAAATGTATTGCTGTCAAAAAAATGCAAAAAATGCTGTCAAAATAATGATCAATGTACAATATTTTTTTTATATGTCAACAAAATGCAAAAAATGATCAGCTATTCATTTAGAAAGTTTTTTTTATATGTATTGCTGTTAAAAAAATACAAAAAATGCAAAAAAATGTTTATTTTTTGATAAAACATTTAAAAAATTAAAAATAAACATGCAAAAAGTAAAAATGTAAAAAGTTTGAAAATATATTTTTTTAATTTTTTCCTAATGATTTGCTCCCTAATTTTATTTTGTATCACTTTCGTAATATTTTCCAAAATAAAATAAAATTCTTGGACATGTGCAAATCATTAAAATTTCCCATATAAAATTGCTGAACTGACCCATATTATTTTTGTTTATTATTACCCAAAAAACCATCTCTCTCAACTCTCTCGGTTTTTTCTTAGTTTTGATAAAGTGATCATTAATTTGATAAATTTGTTAAATTATTCCAGCTTTAAGAAACTATTAAATAATAGAAAATAATAAATAATAAATAAATAAAAGAAAATTGGAAAGACTCATTGACTCAAATAAACAATTAAAAAATATTAAATGATAAAAAATAAAAATATAAAATTAGTGAGCTGCTTTGTTAGGTGATTAGTAAATATAAAAATATAAAAAAAAAGTTTTGAAATTTTTTTCACATGTATTGTTGTACATGTTAGGTGATTAGTAAATATCAAGCTTCCATGCCGTCCGATAAGTAAAGCGGTCATGATTTATTCATTATGAATAGTGTGGGTCGGGAGTCCCTATACTCTAAGGTAACGTAATATTTCTGTTTAGATCCGGCAGTAAGTGATGCAGAGACTCCTTTAATATTAGTGCGTAATAATAATTAGACGCCTGATCTAAACACAAATATTATGTTACCTCAGAGAATATTAATTCATTTTTTCCTTAAATCCCACTCACAAGATTTCTCTGTCTTCCTACCATCTACAATAACAATGGGTACAAATAAAATAAAAATTTAAAATATGTAATTACAATAATAAGAAAACAAATAAACATTTAAAATATATAATTAAAAATTTAAGAAAACAACAATTAAAAACATTTAAAAAATTAATAAACAAACAAATGATATATATAGATCATAGCAAGTGATATATTTCTGTCCAGATATCTGTTCAAATGATATTTTTCAATACCGCTGACATGTAGATTAGCAAGTGATATAATAAAGAAAGTTAATAACAAAATAAAATATAGAACTATGATGCGATTGTACCAGTTAATAACAAAATACAGAAAAAAAAACTGACCAACTGTACCAACATTCAGGAAAAACACTGATGCCGATTGTACCAGTTACCAGAAACAAGCACAGTGTGTCATTGATTTCATCCAAGCAACACAACATAGAACACAATGGTGAAATATAACATAATTGTATCCTTTTAATACAAACCCTAATTTAATGAGGAATTTAATGGCTCAACCAATTCTATCTATACAGCATTCAAAATCAGCAGTTGGAAATAAAAATACAACACTCCAAGGAATAGACGAGGCTCTGACAAAAAGGGAAATATGCATCTAAGTACCTACAAATATTTATTTTGTAGAATTTCAAATTAGATGAGGAAATAAAAAGATTAATATACTACATGTTGATTTCATTATTCCAAAAATATGCAAATTAATTCTAAAGAAGTTTTTGAGGGTAGGGGTAAAGAGTACCAGCACCAGCAGCTCAAGTGTGCCGGTACCTTATCGGTACACTTTCTTTTAAAAAAAATGACCTAGTAATCAACAAATTGACCTTTACTCCAATACAATAAAACACAATGGTGAAATATAACATAATTGTATCCTTTTGCTCCAATACAATTTATAAAATATAACATATTATCATTTTCACAAAAAAATATTGTCTTGCTTTAACGTTGCATCTGGGTACCTACTGGTACCTCATCTTGGATGGTACCAGTTAATTGTCTTGGCACCAATCCTTCCCTTATTTGCCATATACTTTATGTCAGTTCGCGTCTATACAACTCTAATCTTCTTAGTTCAGTTCGGGCCTTCTTCAGGATCTGCAGTTGCGCAGTTGGTTTCAAGTGTTCTTTGCATGGAAACAACTAAACAAAATGTTATTTACAACTAACAAAATATGTCCAACTGTTTCAAGTGTTCTTGTTTTGAACTGACGACAACAATATATGAAGAACCAATCATTTCCAAACTAATGGAAACGACATAATTGTAACCTGTAACTACCCAATAGAGCTTAAAGTAAGCTTCTCTGCCACAATTACTGGTGCAACCATGGCCATGTAGTAACCGCCACTTGCTGCCAGATCAGACATGGATGCTATCACCGCCTTCGATTCACCGCCACTTGAAGAATTACGACAGTGTCTATCAAGAAAAAACAAAAAAATTACAAGATACAATAAGGCGTAATTTATTGATAACGATCCAAGATACAATAGGGGAAAAATTACTAAAAACAAGTGAAACATTACAAGAAGACTTTCAAATATATGCTGTTGGTATCCTATATGGGTCAGTATGTTTCACTTTACCTTATATATGAGTATCACCTAAACTTCAACTAAACTATATTAATAAGGAAATTAACAATCTAAATCAATTGCTGAGAGATCCTGATTGAGACCACTTTACCGCTGTTGTCTTTCATCACCTGATACTTCACAACAATACCTGAAAATGAAAGAAAATAGGAAGTTAAAACATATTTACAGATGTACCATCATAATAATTGAACTTGTATTTCATTTAAAAAGTGCTGTTGTGCTTTGAGTTGGAAGTATTATACAATATTTTTATGACGCTCTGAAGGAGGTATAAACATAGTAATCGGCTAGAAAATATGCTCAACAATTGCATGCACTGTCAAACCTAAACTAAGCTTTCAAAATATTTTCCTTCTTTAATGAAATATTAGTTGGTGCCTACTACTTCAAAAAAGAAAAACATAGTAATCGGCACCCAAACCTTTAATAGTTCCAGTAAGCCAATAATACCCAAACGGTAGTAAATAACTGAAATTTGTGTACTTGAGCTTTGTTTTAAAATCCAAATTACCTCAATTTTCCTCAGCTCTACAACTCAACAATAAATGAACTACAAAAAACATTATTTAGGTAAAAAAAATGATCAAACACCCAAAGTTGATAGCTTGGTACTATGTATACTTCATGCTACCAATATTGAATGCAAAGGCCAAACAACCAAACATAATTAGACGACAGAGTGGTAACATGTGACCAGTATGACGAGTTGCAATAGGAAAGTGCACCAGGTACAGGTCAAGGTAATCCAGACGGAGCTTCTTCAAGCTGTCTTTACATGCCTCCAACACATGCCCATGGTCAGAATTCCATATCTTAAACATAGAAGAATAAAATTAGAAATATTACTATGTAAAAGTTTTTCATTTGGGAAACAGATAAATTAGTGCCAAGTATTTTCCTTGTCAATGCCCAAGACTTCGCCATTTCATCACTCCTTCATGAAGAGAAGGCAAGGAGAGACGGGGACATTTCGGTAATCTATGAAGCAAGGAAAAGGCCTATGGTTCATTTTATAGTAGTTAAGTGTGCATTTTCAGTGAACAGACACTGTACCAGCAAGTATTGACAACCAAATCCATATCATTTATATGGTTAAATAAGATTACACTAAAATGCAATTAGGATATTGCCAGGGAAAAAGAAGGAGATAGTGTAAGTTAGCAACAAGAACAATACTAGTAACTAACCTTAGTAGTGATGAAGAGATCTTCCCTTTTGACAAGACCGGACTTGAATGCCTCTTCAAGAGCTTCTCCTACCTCAGCTTCGTTCTGATAATCAGCTGTTTAAATTACAAAATGGAAAGTGTACGATTAACATCGAACAAGAGATTTTTGCTCTCTTTCGTTTCGTTAGAGAGAGAGAAAGCGTACCAGCGCAATCGAAATGGCGATATTCGATTTTTATAGCGGATAAGAGGAGATCGAGGATTGACTTTCCTTCCATGCGCCACACGCCAAGCCCTACCGTGGGAATCTCGTATCAGCTGTTATGCTTGATCGTTCCCGCCATTGTGTAGTATATCTTCCTCGCCATGGTAGAAGGGTTTAGGTCAGGGTTTACATCGCGCGGCGGCGTCGCCAAAGAGAGGGTTAGGTCGCGACGCTCTTTTTTTTTTAAATGGGGAGAAGGAGGCAGATCGGGTTTAGGTTAGTGTGTACGTCGCGCGGCGGTGTCGCTAGAGAGAGGGGTCGCGAACTCTTTTTTTTTTTGTGAAATGGGGAGAAGGAGATTGCGGGAGAGAATGAGTTGCGTAAATTACCATTTTACCCCTCCGACAAAAAAATTGAGTTAAAATCTACTATGGTAACAAAAATATTCTGAACCGTTGGATCAGCATGAAATGAACAGTACCAATTTCAACTTTGTCGAAGAATTTGCCTTAAAAAAAACATATGTTGTTCTAAATCAAATTTAATATGATTTATGTGGATGTTCAATTCATTGCTTCACTTTTTTCACTACTCCACTATTATGGACATTTATTTTCTTCTTTATTATTGTAACATCTCTTTCTAGCCTATAAATAGAGGCATTGTAAAAGCAAGAGAAAACACACAATTAGAAGAGAATACGATTATGCTATTACTCTCTCTATCTCTCTTGTTATTTACTTTACTTTTGTTGCAACTTCATTTTAATTTTACAACACGTTATCAGCACGAATTGCTCGAAAGAAGTTGCAAAGTAATTATGTAAGTAATTTATATGATTGGTTATTATATCTTTCATTAATTTAAATTTCATTAAATTTTTTTTTATTATGTTTGTTTTAGTTTATAAGAATCATTCCTTGAAGTGAATGATGGAATAATAACCTGAAGTTATTATCAAAACTAAATGTTTATCAAGAACCTGAAGTTTGTATTAGTCGAATAGAATAATAAGAATAATAACCTGAAGTTATTATAATTATTTAGAATCTGAAGTTCTATTTGAAATTTTAATATAAAATTAATATAATAACCAGCAGTTATTATAGGCCACTAGATGAATAATAACCTGAAGTTATTCCTAATTAAAACCTGAAGTTTTATTAGAAATTTTCACATAAAATCAATATAATAACTAGAAGTTATTGTAGGTCATTGGATGAAAATATAACCCGAAGTTATTTCAAATTAAATTTTACATAGCGCAGTCAAGCAATTTAATAACCAGAAGTTATTAAATAAGTATTTTATTATAACCTGAAGTTATTAATACATTTAAATTTATTTATTTATGCAATTTATGCAATTTACATATTCTTTTATTTATAATTATTCATCTCCCTTTTCATAACCTTAAGTTATGATATTAATAACCTGAAATTATGACACTAATAACATGAAGTTATGGCATTAATAACCTGAAGTTATGATATTAATAATCTGAAATTATTAATACGTATCTATTTTGTAGTACATATGACAAATCTCACAAAGTTTAAATTTATTAACTCGAAGTTATGGTATTAGTAACCTGAAGTTGTATTTTGTTATAAATACGTATTAATGAAATGAGAAAGGAAAACATCCTGAAGATGTCTGTTACAGATGTGGGATGACAAATCATTGATTGCGTACCTGTCGTACGCCCAAGCATATTGTAGGGCTTTATCAAGCCTCAATTAAGAAAAAAAAAAAGGAGAAAATGTGGAAACTAAAATGATCCCGAATATGAATGCCATATAGATACACATTTTGATGTATCTGATTTCTTCCATAATGTGAATAAAAATATAGACACTTTACTAAGGGAGAAAATATAATGTAGAAGTTTATGTTTATAAAAGTTTAGTTTACATTTTAATTTTTATATTGTATGCAATTAAAATTAATGAATAAAGGTAGTTTATTTTTAATTTAATTTATTCTTGCATTCTTTTATTTTAAAGGAAAATGACTGACACAATGGTAAGTAAAGAAGATCCATGTTTAGTAGACAGCGGAACAACAAATACAATATTGAAAAGTAAGAAATATTTTTCACAATTGCATCTTGGTGAGACTAATATCCACACTATATCTGGCACAACTAATTTAATTGAAGGCTCCGGAAGAGTTTGTATTTTGTTACCTGAAGGAACAAAATTAATAATAGATGATGCATTATATTCAAGTAGATCCAGAAGAAATCTACTAAGTTTTAAAGATATTCGAAAGAATGGTTATCATATTGAAACTATGAATGAGAGAAATTGTGAATATCTTCATATCACATCTATTAAAAATGGCCAGAAAATTATAATGGAAAAGATGCAAGTATTATCTTCTGGACTATATGGTACTTATATAAGTACAATAGAATCAAATATGGTTACTAACCAGAAGTTAGTTGATCCAAAGTTATTTATTTTGTGGCATGACAAATTGGGTCATCCAGGAAATATAATGATGAGGAGAATAATTGAAAGTGCAAATGGGCATCCCCTAAAGGACCTGAAGATCCTATTATCAAAAGAATTGACATGCGAAGCATGCTCTCTTGGAAAACTAATTACTTGGCCATCTCCAAATTAAATTGGACCTGAAGCTCCTTCATTTTTAGAAAGAATTTAAGGAGATATATGTGGGCCTATTACACCTCCATGTGGACCATTTAGATATTTTATGGTGTTAATTGATGCATCAACACGCTGGGCACATGTGAGTTTGTTAGCAACAAGAAATGTTGCGTTTGCTAAACTATTAGCACAAATTATCCAATTGAGAGCTCATTTTCTGGATTATCAAATTAAAAGAATCCGGCTTGATAATGCAGGAGAGTTTAATTCTCAAACTTTTAATGATTATTGCATGTCTATTGGAATTACGGTAGAACATCCAGTAGCCCATGTTCATACACAAAACGGTCTAGTAGAATCGTTGATTAAAAGGTTGCAATTAATTGCTAGACCTTTACTTATGAAATCTAGTTTACCGTCTGCTGCATGGGGACATGCCATATTACATGCTGCTGCACTAATTAGGTTAAGGCCAACTGCAGATCATAGGTATTCCCCATTACAATTGGTCTCTGGAAGAGAACCAAACTTGTCCCATCTAAAGGTATTTAGTTGTGCACTATATGTTCCAATTTCTCCTCCACAACGTACAAAAATGGGACCTCAAAGAAGATTGGGAATTTATATTGGTTTTAACTCTCCTTCTATTATTAAATATTTAGAACCATTAACAGGAGATGTTTTTACAGCAAGATTTACTGATTGTCATTTTAATGAATCAATATTCCCAAACTTAGGGGAAGAAAAACCAAAGCTGGATAAACAAGTAACTTGGAATTCATCGTTATCTTATCTTGACCCCCGAAGTGGTCAATGTGAACTCGAAGTTCAAAAGATTATAAATTTGCAAAGAATTGCAAATGAATTGCCTGATACATTTACAGATACAAATAGAGTTACTAAATCGCATATTCCAGCTATAAACGCATCTGCTCGAATTGACATTACAAAAATATCTAATGAATCTAATGTGCGTGGGAAACGTGGAAGACCACTTGGTTCTAAGAATGTAAATCCACGTAAAAGGAAAGAGCAGAATAAAGCAGTTGGTCCAACCCCAGAAGAGGTTGATGGTAAAACTCCTGAAGAAGTCAATAAAATCCTAGAAGAGGTTGATCGTAGAACTCATGAAGAAGTTGATAAAATCCCAGAAGAGGTTAATGGTAAAACTTCTGAAGAAGTTGATAAAACTCTAGAAGAGATTGATGAAGTTCCAGAAGAAACTCAGGTACCTAGTGATTATGAGATCTCAATAAACTATGTACAGAATGGTACAATATGGAACCGAAATGAAACATGTGCTGATGAAATTTTTGCATATGCTATAGCAATTGATGTACTAAATGAGGAAGATAATGTGCCAAAAACTCTATAAGAGTGTAGATATAGAAATGATTGGCCTAAATGGAAAGATGCCGTACAAGCTGAATTAAGTTCATTAGAAAAACGACAAGTATTTGGACCTGTAGTCCAAACGCCCAAAGATGTTAACTCTGTAGGTTACAAATGGGTATTTGTTATAAAAAGAAATGAGAAAAATGAGATTGTGAGATATAAAGCAAGGCTAGTGGCACAAGGTTTTACACAAATACCTGGAGTCGATTATGAAGAGACGCATTCACCTGTAGTGGATGCGATAACTCTCAGATTTCTAATAAGTCTCACTGTTACATAAAATTTAAAAATGCGACTTATGGATGTCGTAACAACATATTTATATGGTTCACTTGATAGTGACATATACATGAAAATTCCCGAAGGATTGAAAATGCCTGAAGCATATAAATCAATACCTAAAGAAATGTACTCTATAAAATTAAGAAGATTTTTTTATGGACTAAAACAATCAGGCCGAATGTGGTACAATCGACTTAGTGAGTACCTTCTAAAAGAATGATATAAAAATAATATAATCAGTCCGTGTGTTTTCATTAAAAGATCAAATCTAGGTTTTACAATCATTGCAGTGTATGTTGATGATTTAAACATTATTGGATCTCCTGAAGAGATTGAGAATACTGTAAAATTATTGAGAAATGAGTTTGAAATGAAAGACCTTGGTGTAACTAAATTTTGTCTCGGCCTTCAGATCGAGCATCTAAATAATGGAATATTTATTCACCAATCAAATTATATTGAAAAAGTATTAAAGAGATTCAATATGGATAAAGCTCATCCTTTGAGCACACCAATGGTCTTACGATCGCTAAATGCAGAAAATGATCCTTTTCGCCAGCAAGAAAATAATGAAAAAGTGGTTGGTCCTGAAGTACCATACTTAAGTGCAATCGGGGCATTATTATATCTTGCAAATAATACAAGACCCGATATCGCATTTGCAGTAAATGTGCTAGCAAGTTATAGTTCCAAACCAACCAGAAGACATTGGAATGGAATTAAACACATATTTCGATATCTCTGCGGAACTAGAGATATGGGGTTATATTATCAAAAAGATACAAAATCTAAATTAATTGGATATGCAGATGCGGGATATTTGTCGGATCCACATAAAGCACGATCCCAAACGGGATATGTATTCACTTATTGTGGAGCTGCAATTTCATAGCGATCAACAAAACAAACTCTTACGGCAACATCATCAAATTATGCCGACCTAATCGCCTTATACGAGACAGGTCGAGAATGCGTTTGGTTACGGTCAATAATTCAAAATATTCAAGAAGAATGCGGGCTTGAAAACATCAAGGAAAACCCTACTCCGCTGCATGAAGATAATTCAGCATGCATTGCACAAATCAAAGAAGGATATATCAAAGGAGACTGGACTAAACATATTGCGCCAAAGTTCTTTTCAACACATGACCTACAAAAGGAAGGCGTAATCAATGTTTGCCAAGTCCGATCAATCGATAATTTGGCAGACTTATTCACAAAATCTTTGCCGACGAAGGTTTTTGAACAACTCAGAAAGAAGATAGGTCTACACCGATTGAAGAATATTCAATGATATCTAAATGAGGGAAAGCGTTATATGCACTGTACTCTTTTTTCCTTAATCAAGTTTTTATCCCAATGGGTTTTTCTTGATAAGGTTTTTAATGAGGCAGTACACGGTCCGGAAGTATCGTGTTAATATTGATCCTGAAGTATCATATTAATAATAGCGTATAATGAAAGATGAACATCCAAGGGGAAGTGTTGTAAATCAAATTTAATATGATTTATGTGGATGTTCAATTCATTGCCCCACTTCTTCCACTACTCCACTACTATGGACATTTATTTTCTTCTTTATTATTGTAACATCTCTTTCTAGCCTATAAATAGAGGCATTGTAAAAGTAAGAGAAAACACACAATTAGAAGAGAATAAGATTATGCTATTACTTTTTCTATCTCTTGTCATTTACTTTACTTTTGTTGCAACTTCATTTTAATTTTACAACATGTATTACTGGTTGATAATTCTTATTGGATTCTATTGTTATAATAATAAATGCATGCCGTTTGGCGATTAATTTAGATTCTAGGGGTTATTCATAAAATTTTCAAATCCAATATCTGTTATTCGAAATTTATATAAGATCCACAAGTCCCCACCAGATGCGAATTCACATCACCTCAGGTTACCTGACTGAATACAATTGAAATTGTATGGTCTAAGATTATCTTTTTTAACTTGGCACGAATCTCAAAGCACAATTAATACTGGCCCCTTGCGCTATCCGAACAGGCACCGGCTGAGAGTAAATCTCGACCGTCCCTTGCAATTGTCTTGAGTCAGGTACCTGGGAGGATACGGATCCCACCAGATGCGAATCCAATATCTCGTTGTTGATTCAAGAACCTTCTCCCATTCTCCTTCCCGCACGAACCCTCTCTCTCTCTCACACTCTTCAGTTGGTTGGTGTAGAGCTCACCCTCGAAGCTAAGATCCCTCTCTCTCCCACACTCATTCTCTTAACAACTCACTCCACTCGAAAATCTCTCACTTATTATGGACATGGATTGGAAACAGGGTTTGCTCAATGTTCGAATCAGGAATAAGGCCGTGATGTGAGATTTTTCAGACTTAATTTGTTTGCTAATATCGTATTTTTTAGACTTAAATTCATTAATTTTATGCGTGAAGTTCTTCACTGCAACCAAAATAATGGTTAAAATTTTACAATTTGGCTACATTCCCTCAATTTCTTCTCTTAAAAAAGATTGTTTCTTTCTTTTATTTTCTTTACCTTTTTGATGCATTCATACATTTGTAGAACTTCTTTAGCGCTTGGAGTGAAGCCTGAATTGCCTTCCTTTTAGGAGCATTTAATTAGGATACTTTCTTCATTGTGGTTGTTAACTCTTTTGCTAATTGACACAGAGTTTGAATTTTTTTGTGTTTTAAGATACTAATTCGGTTTACATAATAATTGTTATGACTGACAAAATTGTTTTTTTGTTGTAGAGCACGGCTTTTAAACAAGATGCCTGGTGCGGAGGTTCCAATCAAAGTGGCCTTAGCAACAGCAACATATGTTGAGAAACATTTCTATACGGTGGCCATCAATGAAGTATGACTGACTATTTTTCTTTTGTTATTTAATTCATTAATTGTTATGTAGTTTGTCTCTTTTTAAAACCCCTAGTTCTAATTATGATTTTATTGATGTTCTCCCATTCTACCTTCTTTCATGCAAAATAAAATTTGCTAAATTTTGTCATTTCTCTGTTCTTGTTCTTAGCATGAGTACCAAAGGAGGGTTAGTGAGTATATCGACATCATACCAAAGACTGAAGAACTTGCCCAAGGTATGTGTGCCGTGTATTTTTTGTGTTCAAATTAGAATTTTGTACTTTGGATTTGTCACAGGGATAGTGAATTGAGACTGTTTTTTATTACAGAGATATTATCTTGAACAAGAGTGTTGACCAGTTGTAGTTTTCTAAAATTTCAGCTGTACTGGATGTGACCTCTCTGATGGGGGAACTGCATAGAGCTCAGGTAGAGTACTCTTAAAACACTTGAAATAATCGGTTCATTCCGTGAAGTTCTGCACCTCATCGATGCATTAAGTTACCATTTTTTTTTATAGGTTTCGATCAATTTTTTGTTCTGAAATAATTGGTTCTTTCCCTTATATGTTTATTGTACTGGGACCATATATAAACCTTTCATTAAGTTGCCAGATCTTGTTTTGTTTTTTGTAATTTTGATCCTGCAAAATGATGAGATTTGAATTTAACTCTTAATTTTTTTACTTCAGCTGTGTCCTTATTTTTTGGAAGGACGAACATCACAGGAGGCCTTAACACTCCGTGTTTGGATTCTATTGGAGAGCTTATCGTGGTTTGATGCTCGTACCAGGGCACAAGTTTGGCCTTCATATGTAAGAAGTAATTTGGTTAGGTTATGTGAAATACTATTTGTAAGAAATCTGTTAATTTAATTCTCTAGTACCTCAAACAGGAAACGTATCTGACATTGAGTCAGTGTCATATTGACACCATTATCGCTGCTCGGCAGAAGCTGGAGCAGCAACCACAGCCACAGCGTCTATTCATTTTCGTCAATGATTTGTTGCACATTGTCGAAAGGATGTTCAATCCTGAAGAGGCTGTGCAGCAGCAACCACTGCCACAGCAGCCACTGCTGCCACCACAGCCACCGCAGCCGCAGCAGCTACTGGGTACATAAATTTCTTTAAAATCATGAAATTAAGTTTTTTAAATTTTGGGACAGACGTTACAACTGATGGTTATTCTTCAGGTGGCAATGAGTATCAGAATCAAGTACACCTTGAAGTCATGGCTTTCCTGGATCAAATTAAATAAGAAACATGGCAGTTAGGGACAAGGTAAAAAAAGGATAAACTTTTTAGGGGATATAAATTATTACCCTCCCATATTAGGAATTCAAAATGCTTGGATACGGTATACCAACTACCAGCATCAACACAAAATCAGTCCTTCTGATGCAGGGTAATGGAGAATATGTGACATGTCTGGCGCTTCTTAACAGTTTAATTAGAGTGTTTTTTCCAACTTAATCGGGTTAAGGTGGATTTTTGGTTTCCACTATTGCTAAAGGAAAAAAAAGAAGCACAAGATATCTAAAACTTGAACTGTGCTTGATTATGATATTATATTAATAAAAAAAAAACATTGTTTTTCCTTCTTTTATTTAGTTCCTTTTTTCTTGACTAATTGTTTGCTGGATTTTTCATTGTAGGTTTCAAATTGGAAATCATAGTTGTTTCAAGCTTCGAGTATATTTTTGAGATGCTAATATTTGGTTTTATTGTTGTTTTGGGGAAAGGATATAGCGTTATGAAATAAATTTGACATGCAGCTGATGTATAGCGTTTTGAGACCACATCTTCCTGCACTCTGAGTTTACTGGGTTCAATCTTAGTTTTACTGTTGTAATGCATACATTTTATATTTCAAATTCTCTGTGGTGCACTTGTACAGAACAACAAAGTTTTTTTTTTTTTTTTTTTTTTTGGAAAATAAGGCTCAAGGCTCGTTTCATATAGAAACCAAAGAGTCATACATGGAGAGTATAACAAAGCTCATAAAGAGCCCACATACTGGTAACCTAGAGCAAAAGTAAATATAGCTAAGTATATTAGAGCGACAAAGCCATACACGATTGGCAAAAAAACATCCTATATGAAGAAGGTATATGAACTATTAAGCAACAAAAGTTTGGAGAAGATAATCAGGGCGAGTGGGACACCGGCTGATTCTCGGAAGAAGGATCCAGTTCTTGCAAGGGGATATCTGCTATTGAATGTGGCATCCAAGTAGCCCTCTCCTGAGCAGGAGGACCCTCTAGGTTCCCTGTCCAATATAGAATTAAATGAACGATATTAGTCACAATGGTTCTGACAGAATCAGAGGTAGAATTGTTAAAACAAATGTTATTTTGTAAATTCCATATGGTTCAAGTAAAGACACTAATTGCAATAAAAAAAGATTGTTTCAATTTGTGGGACAAGGCAAAACCAAAATGCAAAACTTCCTGGAAGGTAGTCCATTCAGCAATAAACTGTTGATAGTCACCAAGCCAAAATAAAACCTGTCGAGCTTTGGAGCAAAGGTGAAACAAATGGTCAATGGTTTCAGGTTCTGTACAAAAATGGCATCTTTGATCTCCAGACCATCCTTTAACTGCTAAATTATTCTTAGTCAAGATTTTATTATGGTGTGCTAGCCATATAAAAACCTGGATTTTGGGTGGTACAGGCAGCTGCCACCATTCCAAGGTATTTAGTTCCTGGCATCCCCCAAAACTGTGTAATTGGTAAAGAGATTTAACAGAAAATTTCCCATTCGATTCCCATAACCATTGGATATGTTCTTGAGTGTTGTCAGAGGAAAAATTGGAGAACACAAAGTTTATTATCTTGTAAGATTGTACCTTCCGTCAGATAATCACAACCAAATCATCAGATCATCATTTCTCGTGAAAATCTACAATAAAACACCATTCGAATCAGCTAACTGTCAAATCTGTTGTAATATTTTTTTTTCTGGTATTAACAAATATGACATTTTAACTAACATATTACTATGTTTGGTTAATACACATGAATATCTTACCATAAATATAGCTATATATTTGTTGTTACCCACATAATTTACGATATTGCGTGCTATTAACAACACAATGTTCGTATTTCGTATAATTTAAAATCTGGCAATTTTTCTGGTATTACGATATTTGCATAATGCTATTAACAACACAATGTTCGTACTTCGTATAATTTAAAATCTATAAATTTTAAGCAATGACAAGAGAAATGTTAAATTTTAAGAGCATCTACATCTCTGGTATTATGAGAGTTTCTAATCTGATGTGGCAGTTTCTAATCCAGTTTCAGAGATGTGGGAGAGTTTCTTATTTAGAAACTATGCAGGAAAATTTCTTATTAAGAAACTGTTTATAAACTCCACGCTGACCAAATGATTGGCTCAAATTATTTCTCCTTTTTAATTTATTACTGATGTGACTTAATAGAAACTCTAAAATTAATTTCAGAGATGCAAGAGTTAAAAACTTTAGAGACCTCAATTTCTAAAAAATGGTTAACAGTTATTTAGAAACTCATTTGAGTTGCTGGAATGTAGTTGCTCTAAGCAGATATAACAACACAATGTCAGACAGTATCTCAAATAGGTCGCCAATTGGGCCCACATGGGCCTTAAATCATTTTCATATTTCAGATATTATTTTCAGGCTTCAAGTTTGAGTCAAAGTCGGATTAAGATATCAAAATCATTGCTTCGCCTTTAGGAATCCGGGCACAAATCGGGTTGGATATAAAATAGAAATATATTAAATTTAGACTTTGTTATATTTACCATTTATTATTTATCCATTATATTAAATTTAGACTCCTTGTTTTGTCATTTCTCTCCCTCTCTCTCTTTTTTGGCTCTCATATTCTATTTCATAGAATTGACTGGGACTGGTGGTACGTTTCTCTTCCCGTTTGTTAATTTTTTCATTGAATACTCTTTACTTGTGAATTCAATCGGTTGTATATCCTGAAATACATGATTGTATTTAGTGAATTGATTTGACTATCTCTTTCCTTTTTTTGAGAAACCATATTAGGTTTAATTAGATGTACCGCTATTATTTTAATTTATCCATGATTTTATACGATCAAGTGGTACTTCTTTTTCTTTCGTGCTTTTGTGAATTAGCTTGACATAACTTAAGGATGATTTGTGGTTTTCTTACATGTGAATACAGAGATCGTGCATGTCAGGTATTTGGTAGAATTTTCCATGACTTGTGAATGATGGAGGGTCGAGAATTAGCCAGAGACAGAATTAGTGGTTTGCCTGACCCGCTTCTTACCCACATCCTCTCTTTTATACCTACTGAAGAGGCTGTGCGCACGTGTATATTGTCCAAACGATGGATAAAGGTTTGGGCTTATTTGCCTACTCTCGTCTTTGACAGCCAATATAATGGTCCAACAAACGAAGGTCAACTACGTGAAGCTAAGTTTCTAAGATTCCTTGATGGAGTCATGTTCAATCGAGAAATGATAACCCTGGATACATTCAAACTGACATTTTTAAAGCTTCCTTGCGTATATGAGCGGAACACTCATATTCTTGTATGCCGATTTCTTCGCTGTGCAGTCAAGTGTAGACCCCGCATATTATCAATCCATATCGAGACTAGCACATTTTTCAACTTGCCTGATTCAATTTTTACATGTACTTCAATAGAGGAGATGTCATTGTGGCTTGAAACTATTTATATTTTTGAGAGAGATGTTCTTAAACTGAGATCAATAAGCCTCCCTTTCCTCAAAAACCTGGAGCTTGGTTACATGGTTTTGAATGATGGTATAACGAGAATGCTTATATCAGGATGTCCTGTTCTTGAAGAATTAGCTTTGTTTTATTGCTGGTTAGAAGAACTAAATATGATTTCCTCAAATGTGCTGAATAAGTTGGTACTAACATATTGCCATCAGCGTGGGCCAATAAAGATTTCTTGTCCAGGAGTTGTGTCTATGATCATTAGATCTAAAAATAAGGGAGGGATTATATTGAAGAATATGTCAGCTCTTGCCACGGTTGACATCTTAGTTGAAGAGCGACGTTATCCCTCCGATCTTGACTTGAGGCTTCTTGGTGGCCTTTCGAATGTCACAACTTTAAAGCTACACACAAATTGTCGTGATGTTATGGTATTCTCCATTCTAGTTTTGTCAAGTAAAACTTATCACTGGAAACATCAACTCATTATTAAAAATAATAAAAATCATTATTAATTAATTAATTAATTAGTTAATTAGTTTGTCAATAAGGAAAAGATAAAGGAAGGGACATAAACAACTTAATCTTCTATGAATGTTTTTGAGCAATTTTGTAGAATATATGGTAATGGAAAGGCAAAACTAACGAATGGATTGGTTGGATTGCTCAAACATGCTATCTTTAAGCTATATTTCTAGGGTACCAGATCTGAGAATATAATTTCTTTTACTTTGATGCTAGAATTGATAAAAAGCTGTGTTAAAGCAACAATTTCATTTATTGAATAGTTTATACAATTTAAGTTCATATTCCCTGTTTTATTTTTTTTTTCCTTTAAAACTATGTAGGATTTGCTGCTAGCTGATATTCCAAATTGTCCGACCTTAAAAAACTTGAAGAGCTTGGAGCTTGGAGAAATAAATATCAATTATTGTTGGAATTTAGTGACATGTCTTCTCCAACATTCATCCAATCTGAAGGACCTCACTTTGCACTTTTGTCGAGTACTCTCTCTCTCTCTTTCTCTCTCTGTATCTATAGTGATTTCCTAGTTATAAGACAGTATAATGATTGATTTTCAACTATTAAAGTTAAATATAAGAGCCTGAATCCCTAATTTGATTAATTAAGGGAACAATGACTAGTATAGTCTGGTTTAGTTTCATGAACATTACTGCATGACTTAAATAATGAAGATATGTGGTACCAAACTATTATAATGATTTTGTTCTTTTTTTCTTCTATATTTGTTGTTGCTTTTTTCCTTTAAAACTATGTAGGATTTGCTGCTAGCCGATATTCCAAATTGTCCGGCCTTAAAAAATTTAAAGAGCTTGGAGCTTGGAGAAATAAATATCAATTATAGCTGGAATTTAGTGACCTGTCTCCTCCAACATTCATCCAATCGGAAAAACCTCACTTTGCACTTTTGTCGAGTACTCTCTCTTTCTATCTATAGTGATTTCCTAGTTATAAGACGGTATAATGATTGATTTTCAACTATTAAAGTTAAATATAAGAGCCTGAATCTCTAATTTAATTAATGAAGGGAACAATGACTAGTATAGTCTGGTAATTAATTAGATGGTTCAGTTTCATTAACATTACTGCATTTTTTTTCCTTTAAAACTTTGTAGGATTTGCTGCTAGCTAATCATATTGCAAATTGTCCGACCTTAAAAAACTTAAAGAACTTGGAGCTTGAAGAAATAAATATCAATTTTTGCTGGAATTTAGTGACCTGTCTCCTCCAACATTCATCCAATCTGAAGAACCTTACTTTGCACTTTTATCGAGTACTCTCTCTCTCTCTCTCTCTCTCTCTCTCTCTCTCTCTCCCTTTGTATCTATAGTGATTTCCTAGTTATAAGAAGGTATAATGATTGATTTTCAACTATTAAAGTTAAATATAAGAACCTGAATCCCTAATTTGATTAATGAAGGGAACAATGATTAGTATAGTCTAATTCAGTTTCATTAACATCACTGCATGACTTAAATAATTAATATATGTGGTACCAAACCATTATAATGATTTTGTTGTTTTTTTCTTCTATATTTGTTGTTGCTGCCTTCTGATTTTCTGTTTCATGAAAAACCAAGATAGAGTTTCGGTTATTGTTATATGCAATCTGATTAGTGAACTCTTAATTTTTCATCACCAAAGCCGAGTGAAGATGCTGCAAAAGAAGAGTTTCCAAGAGGTATCTAATTCCAACAAGAATACCTTGAAGCAGTGAAGATAAGCTGTCCAGGGAAGAATGTTAAGTTGGCTAAGGAGCTAGTTCACAATATGGGTGCACTTGTACAGACAACAACAAAGTTTATTATCTTGTAAGAATATTGTACCTTCCGTCAGATAATCACAACCAGATTGTCAGATCATCGATCATTTCTCGTGAAAAACTACAATAAAACACCATTCGAATCAGCTAACTGTCAAATCTGTTGTAATATTTTTGTTAATTTTCTGGTATTAACAAATATGACATTTTAACTAACATATTACTATGTTTGGTTAATACACATGAATGTCTTACCATAAATATAGCTATATATTTGTTGTTACCAACATAATTTTCTTACTTGATGTAATTCAAAAGAAAATTTTAAGCTGGCAAATCGATCTATTTGTCTATTTAACAATTAGCTAGTTATTGTTAATATTTAATGAGCTATTGTATCAACCAGTGTTGTAAATAATGGTATGCATGCGCTCGTTGGACGGACAGGGTACCGTAAAGCGATTAATCGGTATGCGACAAATTAATCGTTTTCATTAAAATTATGTGTATATAGTCATAATTTAGTAAAAATAATTTATTTAACTCATCAAACTTATCAAATAAACTTAATTTAACTTAGTTTTATTATTATAACATGACACTACCTTGTAGGTTACGTGTATATACACCAAGAGCTATACTGGAATCGGGCAATCGGCTAGCTTGTAGCTAGTCCTATGGGTTCAATGGTGATGGAATTGGGAGTAGGTTCGGTCCGATAAATATCATATCAAATTTGGTCTGATGTTTGATCCGTTTGATACGTATTAAGATTTGTACAAACTTAATCAGCATGGATTTCAATATGGATTAAACAACTCTGATTCCGTATCAGACCAATTTATGATGAAATTAATTAGGGATGGCAAAACTATGTGCGTGTTTTAATTTTGAAAATGAGTTCGAGTCAGTGCAGGAGGAGGACCAGATTCCAACCATCCTATCAAAATCCAGGCGAATTAGGTCTAAGTCGGTGATGTCACACCCCAAACCAGGATTTTCAGATTAGGGTATGATCGAATCCCCGCCTCGTGTCTAATCATCAATAAACACGCAAGGCTAAACAACATAATAGTCAAACAACAGCGGAAGCGATAAAATACAAACAAGCAATAGTCATAAATATCAAATAAACATAAATATACACATCCTCAGAACATCCATAAATCCACCTCGGGATAAAATAAACATAACTAGTCAAGGGATACATAATCTATCGAGTCCAATGTGTATAACAAAATATTGGACTCGCAAAACCCTAAGCAAAGTACCCTAAACACTATATCAAACAGCGTGGCCATCGGGAACAGCTCCTAACGTCTCCTGCTGCGGAACGCCAGATCCTGTACCTGAAATCCCACATAAAAAGGTGGGTGAGCGAATGATCGCCCAGTATGTGACCCAGTATTATCCCTTCAGGGATCCTCTTAAGTCAAAGCACATTTTAATTTGAAATCTACGTAAAGTCGGTAATTCACTTTTAATGCATATGCTGCGAAAATTAAACCTATCATAGTACTACAAAAGAAAAATATACATATAATAGATGACATGATGTGATTATCCTATTATGCCAAAATGCCAAAGTTTCCCAAAATAAAATATGAGGATCAATATTATATCAACCGAAGTCCAGTACAATAGGTACCGTGTGTACAAATTGATATAGTAATAGTACGGATAATTTTGTCACCCCGTGCCGTGCCAAGTTCAATCAAATTGGATTTATATCTCAAATGTGACATAACACAAGGACTGCGATCAGAGGGGCAAAGATACCCGATGCCTAATGACATCGAGCTTTGCCCACACAAGAAAGGCACGCTAGCCGATGGTTATATCGAATTTTGTGTAACATCCAAGGACTTCGATCAGAGGGGCAAAGGTACCCGATGCCTAAGGACATCGAGCTTTGCCCACACAAGAAAGGCACGCTAGCCGATGGTTACACTCAATTCCATGTGTTTTCCTTACTCTAAGACGATTCATCACCAAACATATAAAATAGGAGAAAACTACAAGCAATGCGTAAGAATAAGTCAATTCATCTCCTCATGAGCAGAGACGAAACTCCACCATCCGGCCAGATCAATGGGACAAGGGCTCGTGAGCGGCCCATAACAACAAAAATAAAATCTGCCACCGCATCCTCGGCAGCCGTACTAGGCAAGTAGCTCATAATGTAGGGGGGATAGCTCCCGAATCGTCTCCGGACTCGAGATCGGTCCGCACAAAATGTAAAATGAACGAAAATGATATAATACCAATCTCATGCATATAATAATAATAATCCTAATAAGACCTCTAAGGGATCAAGTGATCCCTCAGCCCAATGACCCACGAACCGTCACGCATCCCATGCCTACCTGACGGAAAGCAGTCATTCGGTCTTCTATCTCACGCTCACCAATGCACATGCTTAACTACAATAATATGTTGTCCTCTACGAGAAGGGGACAACTAGTATCCTAATATATTATTAATTAAATTACACTACTCCTAAGAAAGCATTAAATTTTCAATTTAGAAGGGGTTGTGCAAATCCTAAATTACAGTTTAGAAAGAATTAAACATGCTCTAATGCAACTACAAAATTTAAAGTGCGGATGTCAGGTCAAGTGGTCGACTGGTGAGAGTACGCCACGAAAGAAAATACAGATATCCACACATGATAGCTGTAGGGGTAGAAAGAGCTAGCACTAGAAATCACCGCAATCTGCACGATCCTCACCTGCTCCGGTGTAATCGTCAGCGAGCTCGGACCACGGATCGAACTCGGTGTAGGTCGGCTGACCTGTAATTTAGTCGTAACTTAATTAGAGTCTACCCTAAGTATTCGTAACCTTTATTACCTCGTTTGATTATTTTCACTAAGTGTTCGAATCTGCTCAACCGGTTCGATCGATTTTATTCGATTCCGATTGAGCGTAAAATTAGGTCAAGGTTGGTTTAATTGATTCTAATGTAATTTAAATATTCATAACTTTTAACTTAAGGATATTACATATTTTTACAAATAAAATAAGTAAGGTATAACCTACGTAATTATTTTCTATTTAATCACTTGTAAAATAACGTGTTTTCCTAATTAATTAAGCTACAAATAATTTTAAATCTTAAGTACATAATTTATAAGTGTAAACTATTTAATGATAGTGTTTCTAAAGTCGTACGAATTATTTTTAGTAAATTGTACAAGTTGATAAATTTGTAGATGTAAAATAACACGTGATTATCTAATTATCCTACTCAATGAAATTTGAAATCGAATGATTCGACAATATTAATATGTTGTTAATTAATTGTCCTTTATTAATTAACAACATATTTTAATTGAAAATTAAATTTCTTAAATTAAAATTTCTATTTATTTAATTTATAAAATTCCAATTACCTAAGCTAAAATTTCTAAATAACTAAGGTGTGTAATTAATGTGTCTCGAGATCATAAGTTGCCCAAATCGGATCCTTGTATCTGCTCAAATTATGTTATGAGGCGAGTAATCCAAGGCTATTATAATCATCTCTCGATCTTTAGGTTTACGTTATTTTTCCGATTTTTAGTTGGACTTTTAGTTCGACTTTTAATTAATTTAAAATACCACTTGGTTGCACTTTTAATTTCGATCACTTTTAATAATTGTCACAACTTCGGATCGAGCCTACCGCGAGGAGGCTCGAGACCCTAAATTTACTGAACCATCTTTTACTTCATATTATTTTTATCTAAAGTCCCAAAATATGCTCCCTAATTAATTATTCTATATTCTCGAATGTCCTGAACTAGCCTACGAAACTTAAATTTTGTGTTCTAATCTATACATGTTGGGTTTGTACAACCCGATCAAACTTAGGCCAAATTCGACAAAATGTATGTGGTTTTCGGTTTGGGTCTCAATACCCAAAAACAATAATCAATTCAAAACCGAACCCCTTCATCAATATATTATAGGCCGGCCCCTTTAATTCCAATCCCATTTTGGCCCAATTAGAAAAATGCTAAGGCCTCCTCAAGGCCCAATTCTCATTTCCTTTTATTAAGGCCGTACTAGAAAAGAGGCCAAGGCCTCCTTATAATAAAGAAAATTAATGGCCGGATTGGGCCTAAGCCCATTCATAAAATTAAATTCCATCTCAATATACATATAAGGCCGGCCCAATATCACTTAAATACCATTTTTGCAATTTAGCCCCTGAAATAAATTATTTCATACCAAGGGCCCAACATTTCTCAATTCAGCCCTCAATATTTAAACTTTTACGATTTGGTCCCTGTCATTTCAAACCAGTTTTGAGATTCGGTACCAGTGGCAACACTGGGCTGTACCAACTGGTACAGCACCATAGAATATCAACCAGCAAGCCGAGGCAGCAAGCCCAACAACCAAAACAAAGGTCAAGGCAATCCAACAAATCAGAGTAATAGCAACAGGGGGTAGTACCAGCAACAGCAGCAAATCAATATCATACCAGGCACGAAGGCCGCAAGTCAAGTAAGAAGGCACAGAGGCCACAGATCGATCAAAGCTCACGGCCAGCGATGGTAAAACAAATCCAAAGGTCACAGGTCAAGGCAACTGGCACGAAGGCCACAGATCAGCGTACCAGCCGCAAGCCACAAGGCAAATCGCCAAAACAAAAATCAAAATTTCAAGGGTTACCCGATAGGAGAGCAAACCGCACTGCCCGTATACTCGGCCGGTTCCAAGGTGCTGCCTTGCCTTCGGCCGTCACAATAGCAATCCGCACAAATATACCCCAGCACCCCAAAATAGCGAGAGCCCAGAAAAAGGCGCGGAAAGGGGAAAACGGACCCGATCCAAGTCACCACGAGGAATCAATCAATCAAGCACCAGTAGAGCATAAGAGAGAGTGAGGGAGAGAGTGAGAGAGTGGAGAAGAGAGAGAGGCAGGGGAGGGGGTGCGATTTTTTTATCGCCAGAGAGCAATAGAAAGGGAGGGGGTGTGAATCAGCGAACAAGGAGAGAAAGGGTGCGGCGGAGAGAAAGAGTGAGCCTATGGTGCTATGCATAGCACGGATGGGGTCCTTGCTACGGCCAAAAATTTGATTTTTTAAAATTCTAATGGTCGATCCAACCGTTCAATGTGATAACTATATGAATATGTACTTACAAACTAAATTTTATATTTTTTCAAATTTTTTAACTATTTTTTTAGATAGGTAGAAAAATCAGTGTTTTCTGAAAATTCTGGACCATCAAAATTCTACCTATCTAAAAAAATAGTAAAAAAATTCGAAAAAATATAAAATTTAGTTTGCAAGTACATATTCATATGGTTATCACATTGAACGGTTGGATCGACCATTAAGATTTTAAAAAGTCAAATTTTTAGCCGTAGCACGGACCCCATCCGTGCTATGCATAGCACCATAGCCTCACTCGGAGAGAAAAACAAAAACAAGAGATGAGGTGTGTTTGTCGCCGAAGCATCCGGAGTTCAAATAAAATCCAAAGTTTTCATTTTTTTTCAGGGTTTCAACTTAGATCCACGTAGTCGTTCGTGTAACGAATCGCTCATTCAACATATTCAATTAAATTTCAGATTTCGTTCAACCAACATTTATAAATAAATTATTATTTTACACAAACGATTAATATCGAACTCGTTCAATCCGTCAAATCTAATATTTTGGACATATTCTTAATTTCTTTTCGTTAATCAATTGCGATTAGTTTAAATTTAAATTTAATCTATTTTTAATAATTTGGTTTGTACTATTTAATTTAATTGCATAGGTTTTATTAATCTACTTAGCTAATCATTTATTCGTCCTTTATTCGACTGTTTAATTCGTCTTGAAAATTTTAATTAGGTCCAAATCCTATAATTTAACTTAATTAATTACACTTAATTTTACGGGTTATAACAGGTGATGTACGGAATTCTTTAATATTCATGCAAATTCTAGTCGGACGGTTTGGATCTAAGCTCAAAATTTGAGTTAATCTAGCTAGGGATCAGAATTCTGCAGGAGGGCCATCTTAACTTCATTCGATATATAATTAATTTAGGGCAAATTCTTCTATGGGCTAAAACTAGTCCAGTCACTGTTCATTTTGGGTTAATCCAACGGCTCATATTAATCTGTTACATTAATACTTTTCACTTCAATTTTTTGTTGGAAGGGTAAAAGTGTAATCACACTCCCGCGATCTCCCTCTCGGCCTCTCCCCATTTCAAACCATTTCAAAACGAAACAAAAAAGAAAAGCGAGTCTCTCCCTCCCGATCGCAACCCAACCCTAGACCGTTGCCTCCCCCTGCCTCTCCTCTCCGCCTCTCCCTCGTTGCTAACTAGATCTGTGAGGCTTGCCGATCGCCAACCCAAACCCAACGACCAGATCTGTGAGGCTTGCCGCCTCGTTCCAGTACCGCGAGAAATGGAGGCGCCCTGGTTGTGCGATCTGAAGCGAAGGTTCATGGTGGACTGCCCGCTAGAGGCGTGAATTTGATTACTCACGCGGTTGCGGTAAGGGGAAGGCTTGAATTTGATTAGTGGAATTAGCATTTTGCTTTGTCTTTCGTTTTGATGTACAATTTCTTAGAATATTTTCTTATTGTAGGAGAAGGCTGCTGCTGCAAATGCTACAGATTCGAAGCCTGGGTAAGTAAAACCTTGCTCAATTTTGTATTGATCAGCTTCATTTCTTTGCCAAATATGCTAAGTTAATGTCTATTCAGTATTGACAAAATTGCTCATCCAATTTCATTGACTAGCTGCACAGTTGTTCTTAATTGCACATCATTTATTGGAAGTTCCATTTTATAAAATGAGCATGGCTGTTGAAATTGGGTAACAAGAAGAGAAATTAACAGATTTGCGTTGATAATTAGATTCATATTTCTTTTCCTTAGGAGGTTTGGCTGAAATTAGTTAGTACTTTTTCTGAAGAATTTATTTGATCAGAGGGCTCTTAAGCCTAATGGATAAGGGTTAGTGCTTTTCAATTTATTTATGCAAATTATGTAATTAGAAAAGAAATATGACCGCATCATTAGTTAGTACTTTTTCAATTTATTTAATTAGAAAATAAATTTATTTATGCAAATTATGTAATCAGAAAAGAAATATGACCGCATCATTAGTTAGTACTTTTTCAATTTATTTATGCTTTTTTTTTACCAAAATTGATATTTATTTGATCAGAGGGCTCTTAAGCCTAATGGATAAGGGTTCTCTGGCCAAGTACCAGCAAATCTGACTGACCTTTAGTTAAATGAACCTAAAGAGTGTGGCAGAGTATCGGCGGGATATAGGGGTTTGAGTATTCTGTAGAGAGATGCTTTCTCAAATGGGAATGGAAACGAAGAGCGATGGGGCAGCAAGTTTAGCGGGGGTCAAATACATGGGATTAGGGAACTTTTCATCCGGGTCTACTGCTAGCCTAGATGAACGGTGTTTGCGCTTAGTAAAATTGCTAACAAGGTCTCAGGATTTGGAAACAAAAGCATTTATGTGATAGATTAGAAATTTGAATAAATTACATACAAGTCAGGTCGGGTGTTATGACTTATGAAGGTACTGGTATATGTCTTGTCTGAGCTTTACACACCTGGTACAACTGCTAGTTGAATTTCTTTTTTATTGCAAACTTCAATGCTTATGTGATTAAGTTAAGATGACAAAGCTAGGTCTTAATTGGGGGTGTTGATATGATATTTATTATTTAACTGCTCACTGTTTTATTAGTCAACATTCTAGAACTTTTGGTTTATTTCTTTTAGGCACAATCAGCTTCAAGTACTGAGAAAATGAATTCTGATGAAGAAGATGCAAAATCAAAAACATATAGCCATGACATGACAAAAGCAATGGGCGCAGGTATGTGGTTTAAGATTTGATTTTCTTGCTATTTTATTATTAAATCAGGGTTTGGCTGTAAACATTACGGCATTGTTTGCAAATAACACATAATTCTACCAAATTTGTCCTAAGATACAAAGATGTTTTAGAAACTTGCAAACAACATGTGACCACTGAATCACTATACTGTAATATAAACATAATTCTTCTAATTCAAGTAACTCCTTGTTTCTTTGCAAGTGATCCCTTAAAAATGGCATGATGCAAAAATCATAATATCATAAATTACTAAATACCTCAGTGCAACTTGCATGAACACATCTACTAGTGGTTTGGATTTTTGTTTTTTGATAGTTAATTTGAAATGTTTTTGACATCTTTCTGAATTCTTTCTTTGCTGGTATATTTTTTTGTTTTATTTTCAAACTAGTGTTGACATATCGACATGAACTTGGGATGAACTATAATTTCATTCGGCCTGACCTGATTGTGGGCTCATGCTTACAGGTTTTCTTTTCCAGATAGGTTTGCATTAAATATTGTGCTTTTCTTCGTACTTATTTTAATGGTTTAAACATCTCTTTCTCAGACTCCTGCAGATGTGGACAAGCTTCGGAAAATAGGAGTCAAAACTATTTTCAGCTTGCAACAGAATCCCAATTTAGAGTATCCTTAATTACTTTCTCAATCTATTAAATCTGTACCATGTGGTAGTAAGTATGGTGACCTTAGTACTTTAGTGACCAAGCTGGGATATGTGCTACTTCAGCGACTGACACAGAAATACTTTAGTGCTTGGTGTACTTTTTCTGTTATTGTAGTAAGTTAAACACAGGCATGTCTATACTTAATTGTTTATTATCTCAAAACCGTACATCAATTATCAGTTTATCACTCTATACTACTGAACTCAGGTACTTTGGAGTTGATATTGCTGCCATTCAGGAATATGCACTGAAATGCGGAGACATCGAGCACTGTCGTGCTGAAATCAGGTAAATTTAAAGGAAATTTGTAACATAATCAGTGCCAGTGTAAAGTAATCCCTCCAATTATGCAGTTGTGCTTCTTTTTTGGCCGACGAAGCTCTAGGTAATCTCATTAACCATCAATTATCTAATCTTGTGCAGCTAAACCCTCTAATTAAATCAAATTTAATTGCACTGAAGTGACTGAACCCTATTCTAACAATTCAAACTCCATTGTTCTTCAGCTTTACCTCAAGCATGCATTTGAACATCAGACAACTCGAGAAGAAAAAAAAAAATGATTAAAAGAAAATGGTTTAATTTAAGTACCTGGCCAGCTAATAGCAACATCAAACTTAACAAATGATCATGTCCTGGTGATCATCAAGTCACACTGTATATTTTCTTATATTACAATCTTTTTGAATGATATATCAAGAACCAATTTAATTGTACTAAATATAAAGATTTCGATGCATTTGTTTAAATATATAATCTCTTTGAAGGAAACATCAACAGACTTTTTAATTTTTGTGAGTATAGGGATTTTGATGCATTTGATCTGAGACTGAGGCTACCAGCAGTGGTTAGCATACTACACAAGTTGATTAAGCGCAATGGTGGGGTCACCTACATACATTGTGAATGAGTCTATCCAATTATTAAATAAAAAATGTGAATGTAGCATAATAGAGATGTAATGTAATTTTGTTAATGAGTCTATCCAATTTTGAGTCAGTGAGTCTATCTTTAATATGTGTGTAATTTTGTTATCTTTAATATGTGTGTAATTTTGTTAATGAATCAATGAATCTATGTAATTTTGAGTCAATGAGTCAATGAATCTATTTAATTTTGTTAATGAGTCTATCTTTAATCTGAATTATTATCCAATTTCAGTTTGAGTCAATGAGACTATCCAATTTTTTTTATTTTTAGTTTATTATTTATTTTATTCTATATTTTTATTTGTAATCACAACCTAATTTTTAAATATTTTACTTGAGTCAATGAGTCTTTCCAATTTTATTTTATTTATTTTTTATTTTTATTTTCTATTACGTAATAGATTCTTAAAGCCAGAAATAATTTAACAAATTTATCAAATTAATAATCACTTTATTGAAACAAAGAAAAAACTGATAAGAGTGTTGAGAGGGTTTTTTGGGTAATAATAAACAAAAATAATATGGGTCAGTTCAACAATTTTATGAGAAATTATAATGATTTGCGTATGTCCAAGAATTTTATTTTAATTTGGAAAATATTATGAAAGTGATACAAAATAAAATTAGTCAGCAAATCATTTGCAAAAAATTAAGAAATATATTTTTAAACTTTTTACATTTTTTTACTTTTTGCATGTTTATTTGTAATTTTTAAATTTTTATCAAAAACATACGTATTTATTGCATTATTTTCAATTTTTTAAATTTTTGCATTTTGTTCATTTTGTCATTTTAATTTTTTTATTTAATCAAAAAGTAAGTATTTTTAAAAATTTTGCATTTTTTGACATATCTAAAAAAATATATAGTACCTTGATCATTTTTTAAAGAGCATTTTTTGCTTTTTTTTTTTTACTGCAATACATTTTTGGCATTTTTTTCCATTCAAATGCACGAAACATTTTCTGACCGTTCGTTTTCACGCGGAAATTCAACGGTCGATATGCAACAAAAGGTGTCCAAATATGATCTAAAATGATCAAGGTACGATATTCAACACATCTAACATAAAAGTTCGGAAGTTTTATTATGTATGAGCTTCGATCGAACACAAAATGTTTATGGCCATACGATGCTTCAATTTTCGATCAACTAGATGGATGGGTAAATGGAAAAAAATTTATTACATATGTCTTTAGATTTTTTTTAGACTTTTTTATTATTTTATTATTTTAATGTTTTTATTTTTAATTTTTTATTATCTAAATTTTTTAAATATTTTTTCTAGTTTTTTTTAGATTTTTTATTATTTTAATGTTTTTCAATTTTTTATTATGTAATTTTTTTTAAATAGATGCGGTCAATAAATTCAAAAAAGAAATTGAGAAATACATTTTCATACCTTTGCAATTTTTAACTACAGAATCATAATTACAAATGTCAAATGCAATGATGGTATTGTTCTCTAAATTACAACAAGTTCTGGACAAGTTCACTAGTCATATATGTCTTCCATTATACTCTTAGATTTTTCTTATTTTTTATTATCCAATATTTTTTTAGATTTCTTTTAGATTTTTTTGTTATTTTAATGTTTATTTATTTATTTATTATCTAATGTTTTTATTTTTAAACTTTTATTATCTAATTTTTTTAATATTTTTGCTATTTATTTTAGATTTTTTATTATTTTAATTTTTTTCAATTTTTTTATTATTGATCAGAGTCAAAATGATGATGATTTACGTAGGATTTTGGCTTAGGTTTTGCATATTTTCTCACACTTATGTTTAATTATTTAGATAAAAAGGCTACTGTCACCCTTCTTTATGTTTTATTGCAGAAAACAGGTTTTGGGACAATCTTATATCAAATGGAGCTAAAATCAGGTCAATCGGATGAGCGACGCTTATCGACCAAGTCTCGGTTACGGCCCGTATTGCCTAATACGGACCAGGCATAGCACAGACCCAGAAGATAGCGCTGGAAGTTACAGCCATAACTGCCAAGGTCTCATTACGGACCGTATCACCTTGATACGGTCCGTAACCGAAGGCGCCTCTTGAGAAATAACTGCCGACAGCTGTTTCCAGATTGATTTCTTAGCCCCTACTCAACCTCTACACGTCCCTACACTCCTATATAAGGCCCCTGGACAGAAGGAATAGACATCTTTGTAATTAGGGTTAGATTTGATTAAAGAGAGAAGAAAGGAGTGCTTATAACCATGTCGTTCCGCGGCTAAGTTCCTTTTCTTAGGGCTAGGCAGTAAACCTTGTTACTCTTGATGTTTTGATATATATATATATTTCTGTTGATTATGGTTTCTTGTCGTTGTATCTAAATGCTTTTGTGATTTATTATCTCTTCATCTAATTTCAATGATCTAGTTTGAGTTCATTAGGGTAGTGACAGTACTTTAATGGCAAGAGAAACTATTTGGATGAGTTAGCCTCGTTGAGATCTATTAGGTTTGTGTGAAGAAAACCTTAGCGGGGAAACCATAAACCAGACCAACAAAACGCGTACCAAATTCTATCATTTGCGTAAGGAAAATCGCATTGATCTATGTAGTAATTTGGGATTTTTAGAGACCAGACATTTGCGTAAGGAAAACCGCATTGTCCTCTGTAGAGTCTCGATGAAAGATCTGTCATTTGGCGTAACATAAATCGCAGTGACCTATGTGGTTATCTTTCATAAAACAACAACAGGAAATCAGACGCAACAGGAATATATTGTCAAGGCGGATTGAGTGGCAATGGTGTGCCGAAACCCTAGGAATTCTCATCTCTATCTTTATTTTAATTACTTTTAATTGTTTCCTAATTTACATTGATCAACAAACATCTCTAAAATTTCAGATTTCGTCTAGCCTTTCGAAAGGTTGTGATTCGATTGCTCAAAGCACTGAACCAATATTCCCTGTGGATCGACCTCGTATATACTACTCGATAAGGATTGTGCGCTTGCAGTCCGAACCGATAACATTTCTGAGTTTATAAATATTAAAAGAAACATTGCTCTCTTTTGAATGATCAATTATCTACTTTTTTTTTAAATAGATGCAGCAAATTAATTAAAAAAATAAAAAATACATTTTCAAACCTTTTGCAATTTTTTACTACAAAATTATGATTATAAATGTTAATTTTATATAATTTCTTCATTGTTAGTTCCTTCATCATGTAATAAAATTTGTGGACCGTTCATTTCCGGACGAGCGATGAACGGTCGATCTGCCACGAAATGGTTTCAAATTTATTTTGAAGTGATCAGGAGAAAGTGTTATGCGTATCCAACATAATATTTGTGACCTATGTTTGTGTCGGAGCCTCGATCTAACGTGAAGTCTTCGTAACCCTTCGATGTTCTGGTTTTCGATCCGCTTGATGGATGGGTAAATAAAGTTAAAACTCTGTCAAAATTTGCTGCACTTGACTAAAGGCTGTAATCTTTGATTTGAGCGGTCCCGATCGATCCACGGTTGAACTATTTTTCTGGTTCTTCACAGTCTCACAAAGCAAGAGTTTATGTTTCATGAAACATATACCCTTGCTTTGTAAGTTAATGAAGGCGCACATAATGATGTCGTCCGTTGACCGATCGGGACCGTTGAAATCAAAGAGCACTACATTTAATGTATTTCATGAAATTTTCACAATTTTTTTTTGTCGTTTACCCATCCATCTAGTTGATAGAAAATTGAAGCATCGTATGGCCGTAAAAATTTCGTGATCGATCGAAGCTCATACATAATAAAACTTCCGAACTTTTATATTGGATGCGTTTAATATCGTACCTTGATCATTTTAGATCATATTTCGACAACTTTTGTTGCAGATCGACCGTTGAATTTTCACGTGAAAACGAACGGTCCAAAAATGTTTCAAGCGTTTTAATGGAAAAAAATGATCAAACCCTCTAAAAATTATATTGGTAAGTATTATTTAGTCATATAAGATGTTAAAAAAATAAAAACATTCATTTAAATTTTTTTTCATATGTATTGCTGTCAAAAAATGCAAAAAATGCAAGAAATATTAAACACTCTCTAACCCACGGACCCCACTGCGCAGAATTTAAGTACACCACGCCTGAGAGCCAATGGGATGAGATCACACGGATCGGTGACGTGGCTATATTTTTGGACCAATCCCGCCTCCACTTGTTTCGTTCTACCTGTCCCGAAATTTCAAATCCGCACTGTATTTCTTCCATTTTCTCTCTTCCACTCTCCAACAGCAACCACCTTTCTCTCTTAAAATCCGCCTCTCTTACTTCTCTCACCACTCCCTTCCAAATCCGCCTCCGCAATTTCTTCTCTCGCCTCTCTACTGCTTCGATCAACTATTGTCTCCTCTCTGTGCAGTGCTTTCTCTCCGTCGCGGAGCTTTCTCTCTCAGCGATCTCCAGTGTCGCCAGTTGAATTGGTAGTGGATTTAGTTCTTTAAAAGACGTAACGGGTTTATACCCACATCTCAAGTTGAATTGCTCCCCTCAGGTTCTCCCTCTCTCTCTCTTTCCCTCTCTTGCTGTAATTATAAAGCTTTGTGATGCTACTCTTTTTGCTCCCCAAGATATTCAATAAAGTCATAAAAAGTTATTGCCCGGAAAAAGTCAAGTTAATCCCAAATTTGGTTCCAGTGAACCTAATGGACCCTCCTTTTTTTGGCACTTCAGCGTTATGTGAATCTCGTTACAACCTAATTTAGCCTGAATTCACGCTCACGAGTGCAATCAGGCATCCCAATTTAACCCCCTTTATATTTGCCTCAATATACCCTGGCTCGCTAAAGTAAGAACCCAGTGACAGTGGGCAAAATAGAACACCGGTTCTATGGTACGAAGTACTTGCAATTTCAGTGAGAAGTAGTCAGATAGAAAAAAGGCCAGTACTGATGCGAACAGTTCAAAAAAGCAAGCTAAATAGTTGTCAAATGATATTGTTCCCATTCTAAAACTACATTTTATGTATTTATTTGACAATTAAGGGCGCAATTGAACGCATTCACCATCTAATCGTTATCAGAACTGAAAGGTTAGTTGTCTGTTTTCTTTGTTGCAGATCTTCAGTGTCGCTAGTTGTCTGATTTCTCCAGTGTCGCCAGGTTAGTGTGTTAACTTTTTTTTGGTTTGTTCCAACAACCAAGTTGTAGGTGACCACTTGTCAAACAAAAAGTGGAATGATGTATCTTAAATAAAAAGTGTTAATTTTTCAATTATAGAATTTAACAATTTGACATGGTGTTGATTGTTTTGCCCTGTTTACATATTCTGAATCACTGAACTTTGACAAATTATTGTGATCAATTGGCTACATAGAATTTTTAGTTCTTTATATGAAAATGATGGTTGAATCATGAACTATAAGCTCAAAAAATATCAGGATTTATAGAGACCCAGAACTGTATGAAATTCATGGATTTGTGCAGATCAGTTCTTGTGCCAGCACACTGTAACTGTGCATTCTTACTTCTCACTGGCTAAGATTCAGCAATTGTTTATAATTACTTGAAAATGTCAATAAATGAAAAATCAAGTGCAGATACACTCAGTGTGTTGCACTCTAACTGTGTGCATAATTTGGGATCATTTCAAAACCTGTAGATATGCCTACTGATTTGATCTTTTTGGGACAGTTATTATGGTTGTACTGTACCAGTGTGGGTATTGTTGGCCCTCCCTTTGTTGTATGCGCATGAATGGCTGGCGCAGGTACAAGAGGGCTGGTACAAGGACTGTGCACAACACTAGTGCTGGTTTCATAGTATTTACACTTTTTATTGTTTTTATCAATTCTTGACAGTAGGCTCTTTTTGTGAAATCACGTTCACTTGTGCTGGTCATTGCCTTGTCAGACTGTACATTTTATATATACAACCTCACTTTTATGTTTACTTACACATTTCTATCAAAAGTTTAGCTTTACAAGATTCAATACAGTGGGTTGTATTGAGAGTCATGAGGTGCTCATATTCAATCATGGTACTGTGGAGTCAAGTCCACTTTTTACACCTTCATCTCACAACTTTGCACCTATATCCTTGTAACTTTGGCTGTGTTGATATTTTTCCATCAGCCTGTCTATAGGTTTGAATAGTCACGGTAAGTGAGTTGGGTTGACTTGACTCTTACCTAGATGAACAATTTTCAAGCCTACAGTTGAAAAGGTCATCTCAATTCATGAAAATAAGAACACGATTGATGTTCTCCTTTTGTTCTTGCTTTGTTCAAATCACATTTTCCCATGGCTTGTATTTTGGTTGCAGTTACACACCTACGTGAGCCACTGCCATTGCTTATTTGAAGGATGTGTGTGTATACAAGAAAGACACATGTTACTTATGTTCAATTTTTAAGAGTTTGTGTTAGATTTTTCTACATTAGAAGATGTGTGTTTATTTTTACATTCCTATTGAGAAATTGAAACTGTTTATTAGCTGTATATAATGTTTGGTGACAATTTATGTGATGTTATGAGCAATTGATGTACACTTTAATCACTTGTATATAATGTTGTGCTATTGAATTGTTCTATGCATGTTATTTCTTTTTATGAATTTCTTATGCCTCTTATTCCTTGTATTATTTTCATTAAAATTTGTAAAATATAAATTTAAAAAATATACAAATAGATGATCATGTTTATCTTTAAATTAACGCATGCACATTGATGCTTTACCAGATTGTAATAGATGGTAGGTAAGTGCATTATTGAAATATTTGTGTATTCTACCAAGCAAACTGGAATAGATATGAAAATTCAGTCAAAAACAAACCATGAGATATGCTTCAGCAGTAGACTACCGAGGCAGGCGCATTAGCTGTTGGCAACAGTAAGCATTTGCAATACTAAATTGCAGCAGCAATACCAGATTGTAATTACAGTAGGCATTTGCAATTCAAGCATTAAGCATTTGCAATTCAAGCAATACCAGATTGTGCAACAGTAAGCATTTGCAATACCAAATTGCATTGTGTAACAGTAAGCCATGAGTCAAAACGGGGAGGAAAGAGAAGAGGAGCCGCATGGAGATCGCGACTCTGACGAAGATGCTGCTGACTTCATCCCGAGAACTCTGAAGGAGTTCAATGTGCCGAGATCTGGGGATGTGAGAGGTGCTATCAGACTGCCAAGAATCGTGGGACAACAACCCAACTTCAATCCGGGCGTTGTCAACATAGTGCAGCAGAATACCTTCCATGGTTTGGATCACGAGGATCCACACGCTCATCTTCAGACTTTTCTTGAATGTTGCACCACAATTAAGACCAATGGAGCAACATCTGATTACATTAGACTTGCATTGTTTCCTTTCACACTTAGGGACAAAGCAAAGAAATAGTTGGGGTCACTACCTAGGGATTCCATTAACACTTGGAGGGAACTGTCCAAAATATTTTTGACCAGATTTTTCCCTCATAAAAGAACCGCCAAGGTAAGAACCCAATTGACCAGCTTTAGGCAAAGGTCCGATGAACCCCTAAACGAGGCTTGGGAAAGGTTTAGGGAGTTACAATATTCTTGTCCACATCATGGTATACCAGACTGGTTGTTGATCCAAACTTTCTATGATGGTTTGACAGAGAGCACTCGCACATCTGTTGATGCTGTTGCAGGTGGAGCCTTGATGAAAAGAGAGCCTCAAGAAGCGATGAACTTGATCGACAGCATGGTTCAAAACAGATGCCAAGTACTACTTTTGGGAGGAACCTTTCCTTTTCAAAGTTGGAGTCGATAGCATATTCCGACGCTGTGTTCCACATGAAGAGACGCGTTCCATTCTGGCACACTGCCACTCATCTGCTTACGGAGGACATGCCTCGTTCTCCAAGACAGCTGCTAAGGTATTACAATCTGTTTTTTATTGGCCCTCTCTTTTTAAAGATGCAAGATCTTTTGTTCTAGCTTGTGATCAATGTCAGAGGACCGGTAACATAACCAAGCGGAGTGAGATGCCTCTTAACTCCATTCTTGAGGTGGAGATCTTTGATGTCTGGGGCATTGATTTTATGGGACCGTTCCCGTCATCTCGCGGGAATGAGTATATCTTGGTAGCAGTGGACTACGTGTCCAAATGGGTTGAAGCTGTGGCGTGTCACAAGGCCGATTCAAATGCAGTCAAGCGCCTATTCACAGAAATCATTTTCCCTCGCTTTGGAGTGCCTCGAGCCGTTATCAGTGACGGGGGCAAGCACTTCATCAATCGACAATTCGACAGTCTTCTGAGCCGACATGGGGTCACGCATAAGGTATCTACGTCTTATCACTCTCAAACTAATGGTCAAGCTGAGATTCCAAGAGGGAGATCAAGTCTATCTTGGAGAAGACTGTTGCAAGGACAAGGAAGGATTGGGCATCGAAGTTGAGCGATGCACTGTGGGCCTACCGAACTGCCTTCAAAACACCAATTGGCATGAGCCCCTTCAAACTGGTGTACGGAAAGCCGTGTCACTTGCCGGTAGAGATTGAGCACAAAGCATTCTGGGCCACGCGAGCAATCAACATGGACATACTAGCAACTGGGGAGAAGCGCATCCTTGACTTGCACGAGTTGGAGGAGATGCGCCTACACGCCTACGAGAATGCAAGGATCTACAAAGAGAGGACCAAGCGAGTTAATGACAAGCGCATCGCGCCTCGCGAATTCAGGGAAGGAGATCTTGTACTCTTATTTAATTCTAGATTAAGGCTTTTTCCAGGTAAACTCAAGTCTAGATGGTCTGGCCCATTCGAGGTGAAGAAGGTGTATCCTTTCGGTGCAATCGACATAGGGAATGAAGAATGCGGGACCTTTAAGGTCAATGGTCAGCGTCTCAAGCACTACTTCGCTGATCACTCACAAAATGAGCGGTTTGTTCAGACTCTTTCTGACCCCGCTACTGCCGAGACTTAGAGACAGGTGGTCAAGCTCGAGACCTAAAACAAGCGCTTCTTGGGAGGCAACCCAAGCCCTTTTTACTTTACTTTGCACTTTAAAATAGTTTCATTTCTTTTTAGTTTTCCGCATATTTTAAATTTTATCATTTCCATGTACTTTTATTTTTCTTGTTTTTGCACTTAGAAAGATCGGGTTGGAGGAATACAGAACTCATCAAAGCACACGGATCGCACATACCCGTACACGGTCCGCACAAGAACTTGGTCTGAGAAGAGGAGTACACGGTCAGCACATAATCATGCACGGTCCTTGCACACGCAAACCGAGGCAGATGAAAGATCGCGCCCCTTTACACGTACGTTACCCCACCCTTTCCTTTTATTTCACATCTTCTCCATTTCTTATCTTCTCCATACAGGCGCCGCCCTTCTCTCTACCTCATTCCCCTCTTCTCCATCTCTCTCCATTTCTCTCAAAACTCCATTGATACGGACCGAGCTCACCACCTGTGCGACCAAGTACAACACTGTGTCCACCTCAGCCGCCGTCACCTCTCTATTTTTCCTCAGCCGCCGAAACTCTACTCTCTCCGATCTCTCAACCGCGACCTCTCCGGCCGATCCACCAATCATCTCGAGCTCACAACCGAAAACCCTCCCAGATCGACCCTCTCCTGCGCAGCCGCCACACGAAACCATTCTCTCTCCCCGTCTCTCCATTTCCCGACTTACTGTTCCGCCGAAACTCTAACCTCATACGGTCCGTGCATCAATCCACACGGCCCGTGCATCTAATCGCCAGAAAGCAGCCAAGTCCACACGGCCCGTACACTTCAATACACGGTCCGTGCAAAACCTCTCCAGAGACAGCAACCATGAACCGCGAACGCCGCTCCAAGAGAGCCCCCGACAGGCCGCGCACACCAACACCTCCACCATCACCTGAGCCAGAACGCTACGACAGTGAGAGTTCCGAGCACTCCTCTGGTGAGTACACTGAATCTGCAGAAGAATATGAAGCCATTTTCTTTCAAATTCCCACTCGTCGGATGTTGGGGTATCTCAAAAAGCTCTGGCGAAGAAAGTACAAAAATACTCGTCGGATTGACCTTGACGCACTCCAACAGTTGGGGGTAGCAGATCAATTCCTCCGGCTCACTGAGAGGATAGGCATCACACCTACCTTCTGGGACATTGAGGCAGACTCTTACAGGAAGCTAACCCAAGAGTTCCTCTCATCCCTCCAGCTCAAGACGGACAATGAAGGCCAGTCCTACATCAAATTCCGTATGTGTAATGAGACTCACCATGTCTGGCTTCCTACATTGCGCACTTGGTTCGGTTTCCATCCCGAGCCAGAAACTGACGAACTCTATTTTCGTCAAGATATGACAAAAGACCACTTCTGGAACCTAATCACCGGCATGACATGACCGGAAACCGACAACAAGGACTACAAGGGCCTCAGAATCACTCATCCAGTCCTTCGTTGCATTCAGCGCGCCCTCGCTCATACTATCTATGCGCGTGGCGAGACAGTCTCCCGCGCCAACAATGACGATCTCATCATGCTGGACAACATGCTCCGCCCTGATAATGACCTGGTACGTCCCGACTTTATGATTCTCATGATTAGGCACTGGCTGGCCATCCAGCAGTCAAGAAAGATAGGGGGAGTCATCTCATGCGGTGCCTACATCACTTACATCGCCCAGTGACTTGGATTACGCATTGAGGGCGATGACTCAGCACCGGCTTCCACTCGACGCACCCCTCTCCTTCACAGACATGAGCACTTGGCTCTACATCAGACCACGAGAGGCTCAGCCACCACCACACCCACCTCCTTTTGCTGACGAGCCTATGCATGACGCTTCTGACTTCTCCCAGCATATGCATGCCTCTTCCTCCGCTGCTGCACACCCTTCTCACCCCACCGACCCCACCATTCATGACTTGTACCGTCTCATGACTGATATGGGAGCCACTCAGCTAGAGCAGATAGACATCCAGCGACAGCAGGATGGGCGGCTCACGGCGATTGAGGATGAGCTGCGCCACTGGCGCCCCGACCCCTGATCAGGTTTGTTTCCTTTTCCCCTAGCTTTACATTTCTCTTTCTATCTGTCTTGAAGCATTGAGGACAATGCTCGGACTAAGCTTGAGGGGGAGAACTTTGCATTTAGGACATGTTTACCTTTTCTTGCATTTTATTTTATTTTTAGACGATAAATTTGTGTGATTGCTGGAATTAGGGACTTGTGTAAAAATTTTCGGAAATAATTTGGATTACCTTGAAAGATTGGAAATAACCCCATAGTTGACCAAAGAATAGCATAGGATGAGATGTTTTGAGAATTTGAAAAGATGAAAAGTTGAACTGTATCGAGAAAACCATTTTTAAACTAAATTGTGCCTTTCAAATAGGGAAATGGGGATTTTAAATAAAGAAAGATTGGGATATCCATTGGTATGAATAAATACCATTAGATGTGTGTATTCATGGTGTATGCCAAAAATAGAAAACAAAAAAATGATGAAAATAAATGAAAAGATGGAGAACATAAGAGTACTGGCAATAAGTCCTATTGGGCGCCTTTGAGCTCGTCTCCCAAACTTAAAAAGGACTTCTGCATACATCAACACACGAAATCCGCGACTTTCTAACCTAAGCTTGTTCCAAGCTTGGGGGGGTTTGAAAAATAAAAAAATAAAAAAAAAATCACCTCACACGAGGGCATAATTTCAGTAAAATAATGAAATATTGATAAATTCAAGTAACTAGTTTTTGCAAATATTAAGGCATCTCGAAACATGGAGTTCATTAGTTAAGTTGTGGGGTGAATCAAAACCGATCAAGGAAAGTCCAAATCTCCCAAAAGGATTCTCGAGTTCTTAACGAAAGCAAGATCATGCAAATTTTTCGTTTTCGCATTTAGGAACTTAATTTGCATTTAGGAAAAACCAGCCCAATACCTAAGTTGGGATTTTCTGCTTGAGGACAAGCAAGATTTCAGCTTGGGGGGATTTGATATCTCATTATTTTGTCTACATTCCGACCGAACTTTGCATTAAAACCTGTGTCTAAAACCCATAAAAATGTGTGTATTTCATTGAATATCTATAGGATGTGGTACTGCTGCTCTTTCTTTCTTTGTTGCAGGAAACGGGCGAAAAAGAGAAAAGATCTGGAATCTGAAGGACAATACACGGGCTATGCACTCTTGCATACGGACCGTACACCCCTTGCCCGACCATTGACTGAAGACTCACACCTCCCACTCCTCAGGACACAGGCACACGGTCCGTGCACTTTTGTGTGCGGACCGTACACGGCATTTCTGGAAACAGAATCCAGAATTGGAAACAGAGGCCAGATGGAGAGGTCGCGAATGGAAGGCTTTAAAAGGCGGGATTTCTCTCCAAGAAAGGTCATTCTGGATCTGAGAACGAACCCTAGGGAAGAGAAGTGGCGGCTAGACTTGGAGAAGAGGAAAACGGCGAAAATCGAGAGATTTGCGACGTCTCTTCTTAAATCTTCGAGTTTTGTCATGAACTTCTTATTTATCTCTTGTTTTATTTTCTGTTTTGCTATGTTAGGCTAAACTCTTTAGTTTCTAGGGTTAAGATGTAGTCGAATACTTTGTTTTATTCGCTAGTTATTGGAATTTGTATTGGATCTTGTGCTTGTTTGTTGTGTAGTATTTTATTGCTTAGATGAACTTGTTTGAATTGATTAGTTTATCGTTAGATGTATGGCCACATCTAGATGGTTTTTCAAGGCTTTGATATTCTTTCGACCAATCTAAGTATTTGAGATAGGTTTGTGAACCGAGAGGTGAAACCAAGCGGTAGCCGAAAGGCGAAGTTTTCCTCATATCGAGAGATCGAGGTTATCTTTAGTAAACCAACAAATAACTTAGGATAATTGAACCAATAAACGAGAGTTTAAGTTTAAGAACCCTAAGAAGGTGTAAATTGAGTTCCGTACCAAGCAATTAAGCCAATAGACGAGAGTTGAGGAGTATTGACTTAGGTACGGCCAAAATTACTTTGCACAGGAAATCAATACAGAAACTAATAGCTGCTGTATCAACTCGAGGGCCACACGGACCGTGTATGAAAGTACACGGCCCGTGCACATTACACACAGCCCGTGCATGAGAGTGCACGGACCGGGCACTCGAGGCAAAGCTGAGACGAAGTCGAAAACCCTAGGAACCCCATTTTATTCGTTCAAAACCCAACTAAAATTTACTTTGCTATTTTAATTACTGTCATATCTGTTTAGGACTTTAAACAAACCAAAAACCACCCTTTTGCAGACTTCTAGAGTTTTTATATAATTTAAGTAGAATCCAATCTGTTCCAACCGTCCCTGTGATCGATACCCGATAATATACTACGTGCTAGGATTGTATACTTGCAATCTGAACCAAAAGTGTATTTAAGGTTAAAAGGTACAGCTTGCTGTACCGAAACTTTGTACTATACCTTTTTGGTGTAACACAGTACATACCGTAATTCATAATTGTGCTTTGGAAATTCATAATCAGTCTTAAACAGTACATACCATAATTGATATTTAAGCCTCTTTTTTTTTCTTAACATGAATTAGCACCAGATATGCATATCAGCATATGTGAGTACTACTTTTAATTTTGCTTAAATCAGCTTAATGGAATGTCATCTAATATGTGAGTACTCCAGAGGTTGTACCAGTACCAGTATATCTCATTACTAAATTGGAGAATGATCAAAACAGGATCATGTAAAAAGGGTAAAAAGAGCATTTCTGATAAGCCAAAGCATTTCTAATTATATACATTCATGTCAACCTCCATATCAAAATGGTTTTGAGGTACATTTAACAACAAAAATCAAGAAAAAACAGATATCAATGACCTTGATTGAAAAATTAAATTAACAACGAAACCTTACTATAAATCAAATAGGACACAGGCGGTGATCAGCGGCTAGGGCTAGCGGGCATAGGCGGATACATGTGCCAATCAGCGGACACAGGCGGCAAAGTGGCGGCATTCCTTCTCCTTTGCGCAGCGGCGATCCTCTCTCCTTTCTCCTTCGCGTATTGCTCGTAGGAAGCGTCTCAGACTCTCCTCCGAGGGTTAGCGGATTTGTTTTTTTTTTCTAACTCCCGCTCGAAAGGGAAGGGAAGGGATTTAGAGAGGGAAGGGATTCAGACTATTTTTGTATTCAGACTTCAAATTAATATATAGTACAGTCAAAGACTATAGATTAGTCAATCTACTAGATCCTTTCTCTGATTCTCTCCTTCCCTCCCTCTCGCGCCTACTCACGCTATCCATTAAGATCAAGGAAGGGATTCAGAGAGAAGCCAACTGGAGGCGGAAGAGAGGAAAGTGAACTGACTATTTTTGCATATCTAAATTATTCCAAATATACCCTTTAGACAATCGACGGTTAATATGAATGATCTACAGTAATTCTACTGTAGCAGTAGCCCATAGAAGCATCCCTCTTAATTTAGCGAAGAAATAACATATCTGCATCCAATCAACGACACATCAGCATTTTTAATTAGTTTTTTATTTTCATTTTTGCCGCTCAAAGCAGTGTTGATTTAAGATACTAATTTTTTTTGTACAACATAAGGTTGAATTTATGAGGCTAAATTTTATTTTGCTTACAATTTATGTACGTCGTTAGTGATTTAAGATCAAAGTGCTGAAGCAAAAGTTTTCACAATAAAAAATTGACTAACTTTTTCTGGATAAATCAAGATTCTAAATAGCTAGCTAGCTATAGCTGTGCTATATTGTTTTTTGGACCTTAAAAGCTATAGCACTATTAGCTGTTTTTTTTAATAGGGTTTTAATTAAATAGTTAGCTATAGTTGCGCAATAGCTGTTTTTGTAGTGGTTCCGCGATGACGTGATAATCGCTAATTAGAATCATCGCGATAATCGCTAATTAGAATCATCGCGATAATCGCTAATTAGAATCTTGAGATAAATATATTTTTATATAACAGAAGAATATATGTTAAATAATTCAATTAAAATATAATATGATCTTAATGACTGAAAATTATATTGATTATATAGTTCATTATTTAAAAAAACACCTTTTTAGACTTTTTTTCTAGGGAGAGTAAACCGGCCATTTTATGGCTGGTTTGGGCATTTTTGGCAAAACTCTATAATTCTGGACATAAATATTAATTTCTATTAAACTTTGGATATTAATAAAAATGTCGGTGCAGGTTTTAATGGGTACTATTTTTTACTATTTTTCTAGATAGATAGAAAATCACTACTTTTAATTGGGTCAAGTCACCAGCAGTACCACATGCGAATTCGTTAAATGTTCAAAGAACCCATTCTCCCATTCTCTCTCCCGCAAGAACCCTCTCTCACACTCTTCTCTAGAGTTCTCCCATTCTCCCTGAACCCTCTCTCACACTCTTCTCTAGAGTTTTCCCATTCTCCCTCTCGCAAGAAGATCAGAGCCCTCTCTCTCTCGAAAAATCGGCGGATTCTTCACCCTCTTATGGACAACAATTGGAGAGACGGGTTAGCTCTTGTTCGCGTGAGAAACAAGGCGATTCTGTGAGATATTCAGACTTAAATTGTTTTAATTTCATGAATTTTGTGCGGAAAAAAGATTGTTTCTTTCTTATTTAGGTAGTTCTTAGTTCTATTTTTGATGCATTCATACCATTTAAGATACTAAATCGGTTTACATT
Source organism: Carex parvula (assembly GCA_025461045.1). Taxonomy (NCBI): domain Eukaryota; kingdom Viridiplantae; phylum Streptophyta; class Magnoliopsida; order Poales; family Cyperaceae; genus Carex; species Carex parvula. Next base: position 109,948 of record JAJGRW010005149.1, read on the forward strand.
ATTAATCCCATGAAAAAATTGTTGTGTGGATGTAGCGCACGACTTTTTCAAAAGAGAACAGATGCGAGGATTCATAATTTGAGGAAAAGCAAAGAGGAAATAATGAGCACAGCCTTACTAAATGCTAGAAACTCCGAAGAAAGGGCTTTTGAGAGTGCCACCAATGAAGTATGGCTCTTTCTTCTTCATTTTCTTCTTTTTGTTTCTTTTCAAAATCAATTTATTAATTGTTATGTAGTTTGTATCTATTTCCTCTTAGTTTTTTTTTTTGAAGGTCAGCTGGCAAGTAGCCGGCTGACAATATATTGAATAAAAAAGTTATTTACAAAATCTATTTCCTCTTAGTTGGCAGTTTGGGTGCTTTCCAGGCATTATCTAGAAATAGCAAAGTTAGTTAAAATTTCAAAACTATACTTTTGTTCGTCTTTGAATCCTATTAATTTTTGACCTAATTCTGCTAAATAACTAATAAGCCTCATGTAGTTCGTAGGATCCACATTTTGTTTTATCCTTTTCATTCCTTTTCCCTGTTCCTTTTCTTAGCAAAATTACAAAACGAGGATTAATGAATACATCCAAACCAGCTCATGCAATCCGGACATTGTGCAAGGTATGTGTGCCTGAATTTTGTGTGTTAAAACTAGGATTTTGTACTTCGGATTCAAAACTGGGATAGTGAGTGAGAGAGAGAGAGAGAGATCTACTTGGCAGTGCAATTGCAAATGCATTAAGGCTGTGTGAAGTTTTTTTAGACCGGATATAAAACAGCTTTTATATTAATACAATCACTTGGCTTAAAGATCTTGAATTAAAGATAGGGCCTCAACTCTTTGAGACTGTTTTTCATCTTACAAAAATTCTGTTCTTATGATATTATCTTGAACAAGAGTGACCAGTTATAGTTTTGTAAACTTTTCAGCTGCAGAGCATGTAGCCTCTCTGAATGGGGACCTGCATAGACTTCAGGTAGAGTACTCTTGAAAGTTTCCATAACCTTCCAGTTAGATGCCAGATCTTGATTTGTTGTGCAATTGTTATCCTGTAAAATGATGAGATTTGGATTTTTTCTTATTTTTTAATTCAGCTATGTTCTGATCTCTTGGAAGGAAGTTCCCAGGATGATGTTATGTTTCGTCTATGGATACTATTAGAGAGTTTAACTTTGATGGATCCTCTTACCAGGCCACAAATTTGGCCTTTATTCGTAAGAGTTCTGTAAATTCACACTTATGTTATATTTCCAATGATATTTGTATGAGTTCTAATGATCTTTGTTTTTTGTACAGGAATTGCCTTTAGTAGTGATCGGCGTTCATCCTATCACTATCAATGCTGCTCGAGAGCACTTCCAGCTGCCACCTCTGGCACAAACTCAGTTTGTTTTCCTGAATGTCTTGATTAAATATGTTGGAGGAATCTTATATCCTCAGCATCCTGTGCAGCAGCAGCAACCGCCGCCACTGCTGGCACTGGAGCCACATCCATATTTCATTCAGAGTAAATAATTGTTTTAATATTGGGACCATATTGATGTGATAGTTAAACATCGAATTATATACAAAAAATTTACCTTGTTTGTTATTTTTCAGGTTACTTTCCGTTTTCGGAGGAATTACATGTTTTAGTTATGGCTTTTATTAAGCAGCTAGAATGAAGGTAAAAATGGATAAGCTTTTTAGGGAAAATTATAAATTACCCTCCCTTAAAAAAGGTATAGGAACTCAAAATGCTTGTATACCAACACAAAATATATACGTGGAACAAACCAAAGTTACCAAACACAAAATCATTCCTTCTGATGCAAAGTAGAGGAATGTGTGACATGTCTGGTGCTTCTTAACAGTTTAAGAGTGTTTTCTCCAACTTAACTAGGTTATGGTGGTTTTTGGTTGTTTAAAGCTCCACTATTGCTAAACCCTCACCTGTGCCTGACTATGATATTATATTAATCAGAGATTATTGCAGTGCTTCACTTGGTTACTACACTGCTTGTGTATGCGCCGCTCGGAAGAAGTTTGTTTTCCTGCTTATATTTAATTCCTTTTTGTTGACATGTTTGCTGGATTTTTCATTGTAGGTTTTATAATGGTAAACAATAGTTGCTTGAAGATGCATGCTTCAAGTATTCCGTTCTATTGATATAGAGATGCTGGTGATTAGTTAGAAAGAGGATGATTTTTTTTTAAACAGATGACTCTCTTTTCTTACCCAAAATTGAAATCAATTGACCCAAAAACTGTTATTTTCTTACCCAAGACTGAAATTGGTAATATTTTTTTTTAAACAGAGGCTGCCAAAATTAGTTCATAGATAAATATCAGAGCTGCAGCTCTTGCATTGTTGTGATTTTTCTTTTTTTTTTTCTTTTATATTATTAGTCAGTAGGTGATATTTTTTAAGAAACATGGCCAGAATGAACAATACCTAATAATTAAGAAACATGGCCAGAATGAACAATACCTAATAATTAAGAAACATGGCCAGAAGTGTTGAACAATACCTAATAATTAAGAAACATGGCCAGAATGAACAAGGTAAAAATGGATAAGCTTTTTAGGGAAAATTATAAATTACCCTCCCTTAAAAAAGGTATAGGAACTCAAAATGCTTGTATACCAACACAAAATATGTGGAACAAACCAAAGTTACCAAACACAAAATCATTCCTTCTGATGCAAAGTAAAGGAATGTGTGACATGTCTGGTGCTTCTTAACAGTTTAAGAGTGTTTTCTCCAACTTAACTAGGTTATGGTGGTTTTTGGTTGTTTAAAGCTCCACTATTGCTAAACCCTCACCTGTGCCTGACTATGATATTATATTAATCAGAGATTATTGCAGTGCTTCACTTGGTTACTACACTGCTTGTGTATGCGCCGCTCGGAAGAAGTTTGTTTTCCTGCTTATATTTAATTCCTTTTTGTTGACATGTTTGCTGGATTTTTCATTGTAGGTTTTATAGTGGTACAATAGTTGCTTGAAGATGCATGCTTCAAGTATTCCGTTCCATGTGATTAGTTAGAAAGAGGATGATTTTGACAAAAAGATTGTTTCTTTCTTTATTTTCTCTACTTTTTTGCCTTGCCTACCTATTTGTGTTACATTCATTCTTTCTATTTGTGTTACATTCATTTTTTTTTTATTGTGGTTGTTTTTTTGGAAAAAATTGAAGGACTGGAGAGTAAAGAGCACAACTTTTTAATTGATGTTGTGTTTTTAAGATACTACATTGGTTTTCTTGATAAATTAGATGACAGCATTGTTGTGTGGTTATAGAGGGCAAGGCTCAAAAAAATTTCATAGTGCGGAGACTCCTGTCATAAAGGCAACAGCTGAGATGGTTGAGGGTTTAGGGTTTTTGAAGCAGGCAACCAGTGAAGTATGGCTCTTGTTGTTTCTTTTCAAAATCAATTTATTAATTGTTATGTATGTCTCTTTTTCTTTTTTTGGTTGGCAACTTGGGTACTTTCCAGGCCTAATTTAAAAATAGCAATGCTAGTCGTGTTGGAAGTTTAACACTATTACTTGTTCGTATTTGAATCCTCTCATGTTTGGCCTAATTCTGAAAATGCTAATAAGCCTCATGAACATGATCGAAGTTGCTTGCGCTAATTAAGTGGCAAACCTAGATAAATAAATATTGCTAGCTTGCCCCTTTTAAGAAATATCAGTCTAATACTTTTCCGTTCCACATTGCACCTTAATTAGATTTTGAATTTTATGCCAAAACAGTGATTGTTGAAATTACTGCACAGGGAGAAGTGAGTTAGTTGGTGTTAGGTTGTAATCTACTTGGTACTAGCACTTGTTGAAATTGATTTATCCTTATTATTCCTATCACATGGTATAGAATTGTTTAAAGTTCTCAAATTCTAGTTTTTACCTACAGCTTAAATGGAAGTATCTTTCATTTAAAAGCCCTAGTCCTAAATAGGATTTGATCCTAATTCCACTCACTTCTTCTCTTAGACAGGAATAGAACATCATTTCCACTCTATTCCTCTATTCCACTCTTTTCCACAAAAGAATATTTTTACGTATAGAAAGTCGCAGATTTGATATTCGACCGAAAGATCTCTTGTAAATATTAGATAATCCAATAGCTTGATTTTCAATCTCTTCTCAAAAAAAAATGTACGGTAATACATCTTTTAGGTTCTCTCATGCTCAACAAATGTGCATAGAGCTGAGAAACACCTTCTCTGTTTAAAAAAAAGAAGACAGGATTTGATCAAAAAAAGAAAAAAAAAAAAAAAAAGACAAGAAAATATGTAAGCTATACTTCCAAACTCCGGATGCTTTTGCTCCAAACATGACATCCACCTCAGCATCTTCTTCAATTATGGTTTCGAGGTTTTTCGATACTTTTCGCCTTACGACTGTTATGAGCTTTGGAGGTGCGGTCTCGGATGCAAATTGTGATCTCATGTCTTTATCCATTGTGTGCATAACTATTGTATGTATGGAAGAAGGAATACAAAATCTAAAAGAGGGAGAAGGAGAAGGAGAAGGAAAGAGAGAATGATCCTTAGAGAAAAGTGTGTTGAGTTGCTCTTTTATACAAACAGCTTTTTAACTGTTACATGTTAAATTGCTTGGTTTGCAAACATATCTTTCTTATTAATTTGAATAATTGAATAGTACTTATTGTGTCTGGTTCACTATGACATCAGGCCATATCTTTTTAGGGTTCAAATGCATCATGATTTTGTGCTCCAATATGCTCCACATTATTTTTCTTCGTTTTGAAAGTTCGAACAGTCGATCCGAACCGCTCAACATGATTTTCGTAATAAAATATGCTTGGAGACCAAATTTTATATTTTTTTTTTGAATTTTTTTTACTATTTTTTTAGATAGGTAAAAAATCACTGTTTTAAAGAGATTTTGGACCATCCGATATTGAAAATGATTAAATTTTTTTAATTTTCACCTTACACTTAAACAATTTACGAAAGATTTGGATCCTTATCAGATTTGGTCCCTTGGAAATTAAAAGGGTGATCTCATGTAGATATCTTTTATCACATTATTAATTAGGCACGTTTTTATAGTGATTTGCTTGGAGAGAGCAAAACATCTCCTTCGAAGCTCCTTTCAGGTTTTGTTTTAATCATCAAAGTATAATTAGTCTAATCTGGCCATTGGGCTTTCTTTGGAAAGGGGAACAAATCTTTAGCAATCAATGACAGGATTTTTTTTAACATTTTTTTGGTGGAGAGCAAAAGGTCTCCTTCAGGGAACTAATTTGGGTCCGATGCCCATCGGACTCAAAGTGAGTTCGATCGGCTCTATGACCACCCGATCTGCTTTAAGATTCGAGTCCGCAACTTTCGTGTCTGCTTTAAAATTTGTGCGCAAGAATCTTAAAGTGGATCGGACGGTCCCTAAACCCATCGGATCCAAATTTGAGTCCGATGGGCATCGGACCCAAGCTGTTCTCCTCCTTCAGTGTATGGAACTAGTTTTCTCTATTATGAGGTAGACATGATAATATAATTTAGACAAAATTGGATGTATATCCATCAAATTTTGATTATTTAGGTATTTCTCCATTAAGAATTTATATTTGAATATTTACCCATCTGAATCTCAAGTTCTTAGATATTATCCCCATAAAATATTTAAAGCATTTCTCTCAAAAATATTAAATCAGATTAATTATTATTGAAATTTCATAACATGCATGTTAGAAAAAAGTTGATCTTCTTCTCTCTCTCCCTCTTTAATTCCTCCTTTTATTCTACTAGTTCACATGCTTAAAGAAAAATTAATTATTTTTTGTCAATAATTTTTTTTTGGAGTGAAAAATAGAAGTTTAATTTGTCAAATTTTAATATTTATAAAGATCTTCCTTCGAATTTCTAACTACCTTTCACAAAAAAGGAAAAAGAAAAAAAAAATGGTTCATTAAAAAGTAGTGATTTTGTACCTCTCTAAACAATTAGTAAATAAATTCTGAAAATTAAAATTTGTTATTCAAGCACATTTTAATATGAAGATCATGTTGAACTGTATCAGATCGAATATTTTGACTTTGAAAATAGAGATAATGATGTTGGGATATAATAAAACACAAAACTAATAAACCATTTTAACCCTACTCTATTATATATTATTATATTAATAATATGATGTTAGTGCATGCAAAAAAATTCACCAGAGAATTAATCTGGTATGTGTCAGTTTTCTCAGTTGCGGAGCCATGTAAGAGATTTGAACTGTTGGGCATATCATATACGCCATTATATTAATTTTACTCATATACAAAGCGAAAGCATAAGACATATATAATTCAATTTAATTCATTTTATTCGAATAGCACAATTTAGATTTTCAGATAGGAAGGACTGGTCGTGTAAATGTTTGTCAGAATAATATATGCAATCGCCCCAATATATATATTTGGTCAATGTAATAAAATTCTTATAATTTTTTTTTCTGAATGAACAGATAAATTAATCGATTTTGTGATTTTTTAAAATTATTTACTCGCTAAATTCAAATATAAGAAAATTATTTCCAAATTATTCGTGGAATAATCTTTCTTTGTAAAAACATCTATCCTAGATGCATTATAAAACATCGATCTATCTGAGGTTTTCTAAATTATTATATACATAAAAATAAATTTTACACTTCCACTGAATTACTTTTGAAATTTGAATTGTTACTTATTTTACCATCCTATAAACTTCTATGGAATCAAATGAAATTGAAATGAAGAATTTAGCATTACTGCATTAGAGTGAAAGTGAGAAGAGAAGAGAAGAGAAGATGAATGAACACATCTATGGAATCCTCTGGAATTCTTTTACAATTTATTATCTACAATCATCCTCTTTGTGATTCTTTTACGTACCTTGGTACCGAGGATTGTAGGTAATTCGGATTTGATGCTACAGTGCGAGGGCGTGCATCGCTCGTTCTGCCCGATTTAGGTGCAAATCAGGGCTGCCCGTATTCTTCAATTGTCTTATTTTATTTATTTATTTATAATTTTATATTGATCCAAATTGCATGTTCGAACCTCTTTAATTTTATACTGAGAACACCATCAGAAGGATCATGTTCCAAATTAATCCGATTTGTCTGGCTTAATTTGATCCTAATTTCTTGAAACACTCAGCTCATCATCAATTGACTCCACGCCAGAATTCAACAAATATAAAAACAACGAGGATCACATTGAGCGCTTTCAGATCAATTGTGTTGTTGAAACTTTAAAAACAAGAACGATGTGAGACATGAAAATCAAGAGGCATTTTAACTAGAGTTGGAAAAATAGCACGGCGGAGCCGGCTCCGTCACGGAACGGCACGGCACGTGTGTCGGTTACGTACTGTAACTCGCTTGTTGTGTGCCGTGACTATTTTAGAAAATTTGACACGACACGATACGTCACGCGAAAAATCTAGTTATGACATGTGGTTATGCGAGTCACGTGTAATTAGGACCGTTAGATCTTTGATCAAATAATGAATCTTGAATAAACTAATCTAAATTATAATCAAATTGTCACGCGAATAATGTTTCGACACAGCGTAACTCACGTGGCAGAACCATTCACGTGCCGTAATCACCCCTTCACATTTTAATCACAGCATGATACGAGACAAAAATCACAGCATGTTAGTCACAGCATGACACGGCACCTAATTTTAACTCTACTCCGTAATATTATATTATTAGAACATTTTTTTTAAGGTAATGATGGTGGGGACCATTTTGCAGACATACAAAGACATCATTTAATTCCTCACTAGCGCTGGTAAAATCAGACGGTTCTGGCAGCGATAAATTCGCGTTGAGCAGCCACAACACCACCTTACTAATCAACTGGTCTTCCAACATTTGCGCAGAGCTAGGTTGCGTGTTTCTATTAGATGGAAAAGTAAATATCCAAAAACATAAATTATGATGGGTATGTAGCTAATTTTGCCAATATAAGATAGCTCAAACCATAAATAACACAAAATATATCCTCTGCTAAAATATGCCCATCAAATAATTTTCGATAAAATGGACAAAACACTTGAAGTCCTGCATCCCTTAATAAATATTATTTAAACCGATGATCACTTAAATACTTAATTATCCAAACACTTTGAAGAATAACAAACACACTATCTGTCTCAACTCGCCAGCAAACCCCTGAAACTTTACACATTCACAGGATGGTCCTTGAGAAAGCTTATAATTAGCTGATTAACTTGGTCAGGGAATTGCTCCTGAGCAAAGTGACATCCTTCAGGAATAGAACTAATTTGGAGATCAGGCACATAGTCTTTCATAATGCCTTCTTTTATTACTTCATACTGCTGGAGAAGTTTATATATATAATCTTTTTCTCCCTGGATCAGAAGCACTGGTACTCGAATTGTTCGATCCGATGGCAGATAATTAGTTTCTTTTATGTTCCGCACCCTGAAAATCGCAACATTTTACCAGTATCAGACATATAATATCAGAAAAAATGAGTTCATCTTTAATCTTATAGCTTAACTGTAGAGGTGTTCATTGGATTTGGTTTGTTTAATTTTCAACCGAACCGACAAATTTTGGATTAAGAATTTTTCAATTACTTTGGTTTTTTTATGTTTTATTCGGTTTTAATCTCTCTTATTTAATAATTTCGGTTCAATCAAACAAATCAAAATTTACTTAACATTTACTTTAATTACTTTAGTTTTTTTATATTTGGTTCGGCTGTTATATATCTTGACATGTATTTTTATGATTATTAAATTTATTTGTGTAAATTTATTTCGGTTTTTTTAGTACAGTTGTTATTCGGTTGATAAGTTTAATTCGGTTGGTTCGGTTACTATTTTTATTCAATATTAACCGAACCGACCATTTGAACCCCTAAACTTACCTGTATGGAATTTGAAGTGGATAAGTGAACCCATTTTTCTGGTAAAGAGAAGCATACATAGAGAGGTCCTCTTCACTGAACCACTCTGGTAGAGGCGTCGATAAGTTGGCAAGGTCCATAATCTCCTTTCCTTCTGGTGCAATTGGGATATCACTTCTTGAGAAGAGGATATAAATGGTGCGCACTGTTGAGATTTATGTTGAGATGTATGTTTATTGCATTATATAGAAACTATAGGGTCCTTTTGGTAAGAAAGGAATTATAGAGATTGTAGGGTTATGGATGTAAGATGTAATGCCTATATAGGCCAAACTTGATCAAGGAATAAAGATACAATTCATTTTTCTGATTTTCCACTTGGTATCAGAGCCTTACAAAACCTAAACCTAACCCTAGGTGCTACAGTGCCGCGCCGCTACAGTAACCGGGTCACTACAGTACCGCGCCGCTACAGTAACCGCGCCGCTCGGTCTTCTCTTCTTCTAGAGTCGGCCGGCCACCAAAGGTAGCCTCTTTGTGTTGATTTGGCCGGCGTGGGGGGCCTCTACCCCACGATACCCGAAAAGCGGGTTTGGATCAAGGTATGATCGGGTTTTGAACTTGAATCTTGATGAGATAGATCAAGATCGGGTCAAGAAGAAGAAGAAGAGAGGGGGAGATGATGTGGATCTAGATCTTGAGAGTGCAAGATCGGGTCTAAGGGTAGAAGTAGGAGGGATTCGGACTAAGATCGATACGTGAGGCGTAGATCTGAGTCGGATCAATGTCAGAAGATGAGAGCCGGATTAGGCTACAGGCTGAGGCAGCAGGACTTCCAGGGGTGAAGTCAGCACTAGCAGTTTCCAACTCAGGTCACACAGGTAACACAGGGTTCAAAGGAGAGCCTCGACGGTGTTATATATGCGATGAGGTAGGTCACCTGAAACAGAATTGTCCTAAGTCACCTAAGAAGCGAGATACAGGTGAGAGGGGACAGTCTGGAGGCCGTGGTTGTGGCCGGGGTGGTAGGAGAGGTGGAAGAGGAGACTACCGGGCAAATCTAATGGTAGCAGAGGGCGAGAGTGAGGAGATACTGAAGAGGAAGCAGAAAGCAGGAGGTAATGGGAAGAGTGTGGTAGAGGGCGCATCCACCTCGTCTTCACCCAGGGGTAACTTTGCTTGTTTTGCTCACTCGGTCACAGGTGCTTGTGATTCACTTGCTCTTGCCTCGATATCCACCACTAGATCACCAGATTGGATAGTCGACTCTGGTGCATCTCGCCATGTGACTGGTGCTGCTAGGGAGTTTTCTTCCTATACTCACCTAATAGTCCCAGAGAGCATTCAGACAGCCAATGGTACGGCCCAGCCCGTGGTTGGTAAGGGTACTGTGAGATGTACCGATTCAGTGACTCTGACCAATGTGTTGCATGCTCCTTCCTTTCCCGTAAACCTGTTGTCCATTAGTGCTATTATTTGTGAGCAGAAATGCATCGTGACCTTTGATATTCCGAAGATGGTTTTTCAGGAGAAGGGGACAGGTCGGATACTTGGAACTGGCACATGGCGTGATGGGTTGTGGTACATGGATAGAAAAGGGATGGACACAGCGCTGGCATCTGTGGTCGATAGAGTGGGGGCAGGAGGATCTGGGGTGAGTGTGGAGGATGAGTTGCTTCTGATTCATCGGCGGATGGGGCACTCTTCCTTCAGCCTACTGGAACGTTTGTATCCATCAAAGTATGAGAAAGCTGACAAACAGAAACTTGTGTGTGATGGATGTGAGTTTGGGAAGCATACAAGGAGTTCGTATGTAAGCTCAGGAAGTAGGAGTTCTCATGCCTTTGATCTGGTACACTCGGATGTGTGGGGGCCTTGCTCAACAACTTCGATGAATGGATATAGATTTTTTGTGACTTTCATCGATTGTTATTCTCGTGTCACATGGTTGTACTTGATGAAGAACAAGAATGATGTACTTGCTTGCTTCAAGGATTTCCATAAGGCGGCTCAGACTCAGTATGGTGCTGTGGTGAAGGCACTGAGATCCGATAATGGGACCGAATATACAAACAAGGCATTCGAGGAGTATTTGTCAGTTCATGGGATACATCATCAGACCACGTGCCCTTACACACCAGCACAAAATGGAGTGGCAGAGAGGAAGAATAGACACTTGTTGGAGGTAGCCCGGTGCATGATGATCTCCATGAATGTTCCGAAACATTTGTGGGACAAGCAGTCCTGACAGCCGCACAATTGATCAACAGAATGCCATCTAGAGTGTTGGAGTGGCAGACTCCATGTGTGATGTTGAAAGGAGATAATAAGGGCATTTTTCCTCCAAAAGTATTTGGTTGTTTGTGCTTCGTGAAAGACAACAGACCAACAGTAGGAAAGTTAGATCCCAGAGCGGTGAAATGCATCTCTGTGGGTTACTCTGGCACTCAAAAGGGTTATGTGTGCTGGAGCCCGGTAGAGAGAAGATTGTTTGTGAGTATGGATGTTACATTCCGCGAGCTCGAACCTTACTACTCCTCAGAGACTACATCACCATTTGGAGACTCGCTCGATACAGGAGGTATGAGGCGAGAGGGGGAGAGTAGTAGTGATGGTGAGAGGAGAATAGTGAGTGTGGGTGGTATTCCATGCCCACTGGTAGATTCGGCTAGGGTCGAGCCAGAAAAGAAGGATTCAGCTAGGGTTGAGCCAGAAAAGGAGGATTTGGCTGTGGTTGAGCTGGAAATTGAGAAGAATGGGCCCGAAAGTGGGAGAACTCAGCCTCAGGGGGAGTCGAGATACCGTGAGGTGTATGTGAGAAGAAATAAGCAGAGTGAGGGAGCCGTGCCTTCAGTGCCACCTGTGCCAAGTCCATTGGCTCTGCCTACTCCGACTCGTGAGACACTTATACCATCTACCTCAGACTCAGAATACACAGGTGCTATGATTCCTCTTTCTATTCCTCCCACTCCCCTACCGGTGAGAAGGACTCCTCGTGAGAATGCGGGTATTCCTCCTGACCAATATGGTTTCCCACATGAGATTGTCCAGTTTGTCTCTTACTCACACATATCACCGGTGCATAGAGCGTTTATTGCATCATTGGATACTGTCTCTATCCCTGAGTGTTGGCAGGTTGCTAAAGGAGATCCGAAATGGAAAGCAGCCATGTTAGAAGAGCTCGAAGCCCTCTTAAAGAACAAAACGTGGGAGCTTGTGTCACTACCACCAGGCAAGAAGGCTGTTGGATGCAAGTGGGTCTTCACAGTGAAACAGAATCCAGAGGGTCTAGTTGAGCGCTACAAGGCGAGGTTGGTAGCGAAGGGGTATAGTCAGACCTATGGCATCGACTATGATGAGACATTTGCATCAGTGGCGAAGATGAGCACAGTGAGGACACTGGTTTCCATGGCAGCGAATGGGAGATGGAAGTTACACCAACTCGACGTGAAGAATGCCTTTCTTCATGGTGATTTGTTGGAGGAGGTGTACATGGAGATTCCACCAGGGTTTGGCACAAACCAGACAGTGGGTAAGGTGTGCAGACTCAAGAAGTCGCTTTATGGGTTGAAACAGTCCCCCCGGGCCTGGTTTGATAGGTTCAAGAAGACTATGGTAGGCATGGGCTATCAGCAGATCAATGCCGACCATACGGTGTTCGTTCGACAACATGGTGGTCACATTACTATGCTGGCTGTGTATGTCGATGATATGATCACTACCGGGGATGATGAGGGGGCAATTGCAAAGTTGAAGGCAAAATTGGGAAAGGAGTTTGAAGTGAAGGATTTGGGACAGCTTAGATATTTTCTTGGAATTGAGGTGGCTCGCGGAGCAGAGGGGATTGTTCTGTCCCAAAGGAAGTATGTCCTAGATTTGCTCACAGAGACAGGCATGTTGGGGTGCAGGCCTGCAGTTTCACCAATTGATGTGAAGGCTAAGATAAGTGCAGAGGCAGGAGAACAGGTTGATCGTGAGAGGTACCAAAGACTGGTAGGCAGATTGATCTATTTGACACATACACGTCCCGATATCTCATTTGCAGTGAGCGTGGTGAGCCGCTACATGCATGACCCTAGGAAGGGCCATATGGACGCAGTGTATCACATTCTGAGGTACCTGAAGAGTGCACCAGGGAAGGGCTTGATTTTCAGGCAGAATGGGCACATGAACATTGAGGGCTATTGTGACTCTGACTGGGCTAGTTGCCTCGATGACAGGAAGTCCACATCTGGCTACTGCATGTTTGTAGGAGGCAACTTGGTCTCTTGGAAGAGCAAGAAACAGCCGGTTGTTGCGAGATCGACGGCAGAAGCTGAGTATAGGGCTATGGCATTGGGAGTTGCTGAGATGCTGTGGCTGAAGAAGTTATTGGAAGAGCTCAAGGTGAATCACGGAGCTCAAATGAAGTTGTGGTGCGATAGCAAGTCAGCGATCAGCATTGCCAACAATCCTGTGCAGCATGACAGAACCAAGCATGTGGAGATCGATAGGTTCTTCATAAAGGAAAAGCTTGAAAGTGGGCTATTGGAGCTGAGTCATGTAGCTACTGGAGATCAAGTAGCTGACTGCCTCACTAAAGGACTTAGCTCAATAGATCTAGTCAGGTTATGTGACAAGATGAGCTTGATGGATATCTTTCGCCCATCTTGAGGGGGAGTGTTGAGATTTATGTTGAGATGTATGTTTATTGCATTATATAGAAACTATAGGGTCCTTTTGGTAAGAAAGGAATTATAGAGATTGTAGGGTTATGGATGTAAGATGTAATGCCTATATAGGCCAAACTTGATCAAGGAATAAAGATACAATTCATTTTTCTGATTTTCCACTCGCACTACTCTCTTCACGTCAAACCGACCGAAATCTGCCTCTGCTCTACCAGGTTCCTGTAAAGACATAAAAAGAAAAAAAAAAACAAATAAAGAACTTTGCTACAGCACAAGTTATATTTTAAAAGTGAGCATCAGCCATATATAAAACATGGCTTATATTTGAAACATAAGAAATTGCAATTGAATATTTTTACTGGAAGATCTAATGATTTCTGTCATGGAATTTGTGAGTTTATACTGTACTGCTCAGTTTTACACTTTTTATTCATCACTCTCACCTTTTTTTTATTCTATTCTGGTCTTTTTCTGATTATTCGGATAATTTGGCTTAAAAATCAAATCAGGTCCTTTTCAATAGCAAAACATCAGATGATTTTACCAGTACATCAGGTAAAAGAGAGTCAATTTTATAAATTACCTGCCATCTCTTCATGTAAAAACCCTCTGATAGTAGGTCGTATGAGTAAGGTACCGGCGAGTAAGGCATTCCAACAGATACTACACCGCATGTTCGGTCAGGATATAGAAGTGCAAACAAATATGTCGGAGTTGATCCAAAGTCCTTGGCAACTAAGAAAGCCTTAATTAAGGCCAACGAAAATATGTTTAGTTAAGAGGAAACATCATTTTATTATTTGCAGAAACAATTGGGATTAGAACATGTTAAAATAGATTAGATAGCAGAATAAGGTGAAAACAAAAGCAAGATATGGTGATATATTTACCTTTGGGATTGAAAGAGCATCAAGTATACCAAGAAGATCTGAAATAAGATGCTCCCTCGCAGCATTTTCCGGGTCTTGGGGTTGATCCGATAACCCGTAACCATGCCAATCGGGTGCAATGGCTCTGTACCCAGCTTTGGCAACGGCAATCATCTGGTGGCGCCATGAGTTCCATGTCTCTGGAAACCCATGAAGAAAAACCACTGTACCCAGCTCATCATCTACAATACCAACATTATTGTACCATGGATTAATAATTAATTGATGTCTCTTCAGTTGATGAAAATTGAAATAGAACTCCACAAGAACTAAATTAAATGATATAGGACCTTTGGCAATCTGTGCTATGTGGAGATTGAGGCCATTGATTGACAAATATCTGTGCTCTATCTCCATCTGGTCAACACTAAGGTGAAGAAGGCTAGAATTCATGATGAGACTTTTTGTTATTGCTGTTAAAAGAAACTTTTAATCAAGGTTAGGTTAGTAAGTATTACCTAATCACTATTATATAGGGTTGCAAACGGATCAGATATTATCCGTCTGTATCCGAAAATTAGATACGGATATCCGATATCCGAATATCCGTGGATGATGAGACTTTTTGTTATTGGTGTTAAAAGAAACTTTTAATCAAGGTTAGTAAGTATTACCTAATCACTATTATATAGGGTTGCAAACGGATCGGATATTATCCGTATGTATCCGAAAATTAGATACGGATATCCGATATCCGAATATCCGTGGATGATGAGACTTCTTGTTATTGGTGTTAAAAGAAACTTTTAATCAAGGTTAGTAAGTATTACCTAATCACTATTATATAGGGTTGCAAACGGATCGGATATATCCGTATGTATCCAAAAATTAGATACAGATATCCGATATCCGAATATCCGTGGATGATGAGACTTCTTGTTATTGGAGGGAATGATGGAGGGCATTTATGGCGGCTTTGGGTGAATGTTGGTCAATCATGGTTATGGGGCTTTGGGTGAATATTGGTCAATTATGCTGCCTATACATGTCATGAGATATTTTCCTCCCTTTGTTACTTCACAGCCACATAGCATGCAGTTCATCTTTAATATGATTCTCATGCCATAATTTTTTTTAAAATAAATGCCCTCCATCATTCCCTGTATTATGTGACAAAGCTCTTTTGATGATCCCCTAACTTTTCATTTAATAGCAAGAGAACTTGTGTGGAAAAAAGTATTTCCGAAGCTGTATTATGCTCATCTTTATTTTTGAAAATTATTCTGTGTAATTACAATACAGATCAGTGTTTATAGTTTTTATAGTTCAATGTCATAACATGCAGAAAGTAAAATAAGCTCTTTGGAAATTGAAGGCCCCATGAAAGTAAAAAAAATATTGATATCCGCACGGATATTCAGATATCGGATATCTGTATCTAATTTCGGATACAGACAGATAATATCCGACCGTTTGCAACCCTATATAATAGTGATTAGGTAATACTTACTAACCTTGATTAAAAGTTTCTTTTAACACCAATAACAAGAAGTCTCATCATGAGTTCCAGCCTTCTTCACCTTAGTGTTGACCAGATGGAGATAGAGCACAGATATTTGTCAATCAATGGCCTCAATCTCCACATAGCGGAGATTGCCAAAGGTTGTATATCATTTAATTTAGTTCTTGTGGAGTTCTATTTCAATTTTCATCAACTGAAGAGACATCAATTAATTATTAATCCATGGTACAATAATGTTGGTATTGTAGATGATGAGCTGGGTACGGTGGTTTTTCTTAATATTGTATCCGCATCAAGGGAATTGTTTATCAGAATCCACTTTTTTCAGAAATCATCTCACAGAAATTGCACCTTTTTGCCGAACTTTCATACAACGTACGCTAGGAAACGGTGCAACGGTGGATTTTTGGCACGAAAATTGAGGCAGTGGCATACTGTTAACAAAATATCATGAGCTGAGCACTTTCGCATGGTTCAATGACCAATCCTTACAGCATATCATTGAGGAGCAAGACATTTCTGTTTTTTTCAGACCGACACTGTCAGACATAGCGCGGCAACAACTGTCGAACATGTCCCATGACATCTTGCAAATAAGATTGTTGCAATCAGAAGAAGCAGATGGTGCCATTTGGAAGGGATGAATCGGCAACTCTTTCACTGTCAAGTCAGCATACTCAACAATTAAAGATGGACCAAGAATCAAATCATCCATATCATCCATATGGAAACTAAATGCTCCTCCACGATTTCTGATCTTTGGTTGGTTGCTATTGATGAATAGAGTTCTCACAATTGATAATTTAAACAAAAGGAGATTTAGTTTGGTAAGCATCTGTTATTTGTGCCGAAATAATGTAGAAACTGCCAAGCACTTATTCAATGAGTGCACTGTTTCTAGAGAGATTCATAGAAGCGTTATGAATTTGGTAACGCAACACCTTTCTCGGACAATCACATTGAGACAAAACTTTATCACAATTTTGAGGGATAAGAAAGCACCTAAGGAGATCAGAACACTCATCTTAATCTCTCAAGGAGAGAAAGATGTGCACGGTTGTTCAGAGGCAAGTGCAAACAGAAGAATGAATTGGTGCAAGAGATTCGTGACCAGTGGTGCTTATCGAATGGCAGAAGAAGGCTATCACAACAAGACTGAATTTTTTCTTCTTTCTTTTTTTCTTTCTTTTCGACTTTTGTTTTTGTTTTCAATTTTCACTTCTGTTTTTGGTTTTTTATTTTGCTTCTACTTTGTTTTTCATTTTAAATACATAGAAGAGTTACCACTCAAAACCCTTCAAAACCATGTAACCAATCGCGGTAATAAAATAGGAGCTTGACTCCTGTTTCTTCTCAAAAAAAATTATTGCTGATATATCTAGAAGCAAATGATGCACATCTCACAAAATTTCAAATGGACCAATCACCTTACAGTCTTTTTCTTAGAACCTTCGCAGAGACTGTGAAATGATATATGAACCGTTCGTTATGAATCTGAAACTTGTATATTTTAAGCTCAAGTTAAATTGAAAATTACATTCCAAAAAAAAAAATTAGTTAAATTGACAAAAGATAGTCCAAGCCGAAATCACATATTTAGATGATTTAATTGAATAAATCTTTTTAATATTTTTTCTGTTCTACTTAATTTAGATCTCCTTAATTTTAAATTTAATCCGTGGAAAATTATGTTATATAATGTCGCGAGAATAACATGTGTATATCCATAACTAATCTCAGTTGATTTCATCTTTAATGGCCACTTCAATTCTGGCTTATCTTATTTTCATTTTGTTCCTTCCCTGTTTCTCCAACTCATGTAATCATTCTATTCAAATTATGCCTCCTTTCTACCTCCAATCAGACTACTCAATACATATATACACAAATACATTTAATAAGTATAGAAATAAAATTCAAGATATATATATATCAGTTGAACCGCAATAAGAAATTTTAAACCGAACCAAATAAAAAACCCAAAGTAATTAAAGTAACTAGAAAGTAAATTTCAGTTTGTTTGATTAAACGGAAATAAAGAGGTTAAACTGAACCAAATAAAAAAAATCAAAGTAATTGAAAAATTTAACCAAACCAAACCATTTAAACAAAATTTGTCAGTTCAATCGAAAACCAAATAAACCAGATCCAATGAACACCCCTAGATACAAATAGTGTACAAACTAAACTAGCGTCTTGGTGATATTTTACAAAATTGTAGGGTCCAACTGCTTATCTTTCAATATCTCTGTCAAGGTCAGCTAATTCTCCAATATGAATAGAGAACTGTGCTATTGTCAATCCATGGAAAATGATACAAGAGGTTTTGCAAGAATAGCAAGTCTGTATCCTTTATCTTCTCCAAAGTTTAGAACTAGTTATAACTTAATATCTCAGTTGGTTCCATCTTTAATGGCCGCTTCAGTACTAGCTTGTCTTTTTTTCATTTTCTTCCTTCCATGTTTCTCCAACTCATGTAGAACTGAACTTCCATGTGATCCTTCTATTCAAATTATGTCTCCATTTTACTTCCAATCAAACATTACTGCGGATCTTAATTGTTCGGGTTATTTACCGGTTGGATGTGACAATAATGATAAACCATATGTCATCTGGCTTTCTTTGTTATTTCCATTGGAAAACATCTCATATGACCCCAACATCATTGTAATTCAAGATACTCATATTAGTAGTTCTTTGAATAAATCTGGCTGTGGTAATCTTTATTTTAATTTGTCTAGTCCTATCACTGAATTTCACTATGACAAGTATGAGGTATTGAATACTAGCCTTTCTTCTGTGAGATGCGGCCATCATAATCAGATACAATCGCCACCCGGGACATTTGAAACGGATTACAACCTTAGCTACTCACCATCTCTTGATGAAGATGATAAACTTCTGCAGAATTGTTCGAGGCCTGATAACCTTGCCCCGTCTCTTGAGTACATTTTCTCATTCCAAAATGACGGCGGAGCGCTTTCTCTGCTATCAGCTACTTATTCAAGTGATCTTGTAGCACGGCCCGGTTGCTTTGCAAACTCGATAGAGGTTCTCGATCGTGAAAGTGGTAAAGGTCAGTAGCTTGCATATTTTAACAATTTATCATGTTAATTTTCTTTTGATCTTTTTGTAAAGTATGGACAGTTCCATGCTTTTTTTCTTTTGTAAATTTTCCCTTCCCCTTTAGTATAATTAATGAGGTCTTGACATAACAGCTCTAATAGAGAACAAGATACAAGAGTTTGACTAATTAAGTAACCTTTATGCCTATGACTGTTTAATATTATTATATTAATAGCTAACCTTTTTTTTCTCTCTAATTTTCCTTTTAAAGTTGTCTGGTATTTACTTTCAGATGAAAAATTCCCAATTTTTCCATACTTCTTGAAAAGGATGGCTATACCTTTTTCCTATATAATATTTCATTAAAGTTTAACATAAAATAAACACAAGTTAATTGTACCAATATATATATATAGAGAGAGAGAGAGAGAGAGAGATGGGCTAACTTGCTTTGGGAATTAAAGAGGGTGTTTTACTTTGCGCTCATATTTTCATTTTCAAAGTTCAAATAGTTGATTTGAACCTTCCAACATGATCTTCATATTAAAATGTGCTTGGAGACCAAATTTTACATTTTTCGGAAATTTTTACTATTTTTTTAGAATTTTTGAAAATCACAGCTTTTCTGAATTTTTTATTATTTTTTTATTTAATGAAAAGCTGTGATTTTCAAAAATTCTAAAAAAATAGTAAAATATTTCCAAAAAATGTAAAATATGGTCTCCAAGCACATTTTAATATGAAGATCACGTTGGAAGGTTTGAATCGACTATTTGAACTTTGAAAATGAAGATATGAGCGCAAAGTAAAACACCCTCTTTAATTCCCAAAGCAAGTTAGCCCATCTCTATATGTGTGTGTATATATATATTTCATATTATAGCTAAATCACATATTTAGTATGCTATTGTCTTTGACCAAGTCTACTGTCTTTTCTACTTCCCCTTTGGTGTTTAAACGTGTGTTATTAAAAGTCCAATCTGGGCTAATTAAGATAGATTGTGGTAATAAGTGTGCTTCACATAAACGTTGCTTCTTCGAGATCCACATCTTTTATTTTCCTTAATTTCCTTTCTTCTTTTGTTGTTCATTCTTTAATTAAGTTTGTGTTTGGATTCTTTAATTAACTCATATCTTTGCTGTTGGTAATTTCATTTGGTTCATGATAATTTCATTTATAGTTGCACTGTAACAGAATTCCAGTCATCTGCATATTATAACATGATATATCTTTCATATCTATTCTGTCGAACTGTCGGCCAGCAGCAAAATAGCAGCTATTAAATTAGGATCAGTAGCTCAGATAATCAGAACAACTGGTGCATTATTGCAGCAGGTTCAATGTCATAGTTACACTTACCAAATCTTGCATTACCAAAATTGACCCTACTAGCTAGATGACCTGTCCATCCATCTGAATCCAAACTCACCTGATAAATGTCGAAAACTCAAACATGCTAACTAGATTCGATTTAAACCAGAAACGATCGATCAGCATTTAAAATGACCCAATATACTGAATGATTCAAGGACATGAATCTTTTTCTTTAGTTCTCATCTTTGGAAAATTGCAAAAGAAACTATTGATGTGTTGATAATTTCAACCTTAAAAATTTTTGCAAATTTTTGCAGGAGGAAAGAAAAGGCATAGGCACCTCATTATCATTATCAGTGTATTTGTGCCATTGCTTATTATTGGCTGCTTCCTTGGCTTTTTGTTTATCAGAAAACTGAGGAAAAAAAAAAATGCAGGTTAAACTCTTTATTTAATTGAACAGTACTTGTCAACATGCTCATTGCATGAAAACTTAGCTAACACGTAATATGTTCTTTGATGATTTAGAACCCGACATTTCTCAAGAAGAAAAAGTGCTTGTAACTAACAACAAAACACTGGATCTGTGGAGCAGAGAAAGAAATTCAGATTTTCCACTCTTTGATTTCAACCAAATAGCAAATGCAACAGGTAACTTCTCATTGGACAATAAACTTGGCGAAGGTGGATTCGGACCTGTCTATAAGGTGCTTCCTATTTCCTTCCATCGATACTGCTTTCTTTTTTCACTTTCTTATTTATTTTCATTATTATGTTTTTTAGAGCAAGAAATGCCTAGGTTAATGTGGCCATTAAAGTAAAGAAAAAATCATTAAAAGAGCCGACAAATTAGAAAAATGCATAAAAATTATTTATGATGAATTTAAAAGAAATTGTGGGTTTTATTGTGATTTGAATTTTTCTTCTAGGGGTTGCTGCAAGATGGATTTGAGATAGCTGTCAAGAGGCTTTCTTCAAGTTCAGGTCAAGGTCTAGTTGAATTTAAAAATGAAATCCAACTTATTGCGAAGTTGCAACACAGAAACTTAGTCCAGCTGGTCGGGTGGTGCATCCAAGGAGAGGAAAAAATATTGATTTATGAGTTTATGCCAAACAAGAGCTTAGATTATTTCATATTTGGTATGTTTCTAGAAACCTATTTTGCAAGGGTTTTTGTAATTCTTTTATCCGTTTTTTCCATCTGATTCATAAATTAGAGTACTAGTTCCATTTTACAAAACTTATTTCTTTAAAGAGTACTTGTACTTACTGAGTCATCTGTAATAAATCACTAGGATTGTTAGTTAACCAACTAGTTTTAATCATATAGTGTTCTGAATTTGGAGTCCTCTCAGATCACAAGGTTTCTCTCTGTTCCATTCTAAGAACCTATTCACCCGTAAGTTCCATTTTAAAAACTAACAAGTCAAGACTCAAGACCAAGGAAATTCTGAGTTGTTGGAATCTAAAGAAACCTGTTAAATTGGGGAGTTTTTGAAAGAAAGACAAACTTAGAAGATATTTTATATGGGGGAGAGGAGAAGAGGGGACAAGAGGAGTGGCCTTGTCAAATTGGAGTACATGCTGCCTTTCAAAAAGAAATGGAGGGGGTTAGGAATCTACAAAATTTGGCTCTCCTAATTAGATGGTGGTGGTGTTTGTACACTGCCAATGAAGAATTGTGGCCTCAGATAATGCATAATCTATGCACAAAGAGCCCCGGTACCGGTACTGGTACCATCGCACCGAAAAATGAAGGTCAGCAGGTTTTTTTTTCTGGAAAATTCTGATAAACTGAAACCTTTATTATGGCAAATTGGAAATGGGAGAGGCATTGCAGTTTTGGTATGACTCATGGGATGGACTACTGATTGTTGGTTATCATGATAATTGTAGACCTCCGTTTCCATTAATCTCGCTTACAGAAGCTGAGCCTTTGCTGCACTCAATTGCTCCACAGATGGTTCTTAACTTCAATGAGCAGGAAGATACAATTATATGGAAATTGAGTAAAACAGGTACATATACATCTAAGTCAATGTACAGAGTGATTTTGGAAGGAGGAAAGACCGACCCTCTGGCATTACAATGAGATCTGGCAGGCCAAAGTCCCCCCCATTAGTCAAGATTTTTGGTTACTTTGTTATTAAAAATAAAATTCTGACATGGGACGTATTGGAAAGAAGACACATATTTTGCGATGTAAATTGCTCAATGTGCAGAGATAAAATACGGGAAACAACAAGTCACCTGCTCTTTAGTTGCCAGTACGCATTATCAGTGTGGAATTACATCCAAAATTCCATCAAAAAAAGGATACTGGTACGAAGACTGGTACAGGGTATTTCGGTACCGGATATCTGGGACCAGTCGTGGAGAGAAGTAAAACAGAAGGGCAATATGCCAAAAGGGGAATGGTTAAACCATGTACTGTGCACCTGCTGGTGGATATGATGACAGAAAAATGACGGCAGAAGTATTGGGGGGAAAGATTCTACAAGAGGGAGCACTATGGTTTAGATTCTGTTGAGGGACTCAGTTGTAATTAGTCTAAGTTGAGGGACTAGGCTGTAATTTTTTTTCTGTTTTAATGGTACCCTTGACTGCCACTGTCAAGACTTAAAAAAAACAAAAACAATAGATAAGCCAGCTCCTTTATATGTATTGTATTACAGATAAAACAAGAGGAGCACTTCTAAATTGGGAAAGGCGTTTTGAGATAATTAAAGGCATTGCTCGAGGACTCCTATATCTCCATCAATACTCCAGGCTAAGAATTGTTCATAGGGATTTGAAAGCGAGCAACATTCTCTTAGACTCTGAAATGAACCCAAAGATATCTGATTTTGGATTAGCCAGAATATTCGGTCCCAAGGAGCTCCAAGCAAATACCAATAGGGTGGTAGGAACATAGTAAGTATGATGTTTTTACAAGTAAATCAGTCTATGGATAAGATAAAGTTATTACCAGTAATATAATATTCTGATCAGTTGTATGTTGTATCATCATATAATGATGTTTTTTCCTTATTTTTTATCAGCGGTTACATGGCTCCAGAGTATGCATCTGAGGGTCTTTTCTCAATCAAATCAGATGTATTCAGCTTTGGTGTATTGCTTCTGGAGATTGTAAGCGGCAAAAGGAATACGGGTTTCCACCAATACGAAGAATTTCTCAACCTTCTTGGATATGTAATGAAACATACACACAACTTAAACTCATAATTACACAATATTCATATGTTACAAACTTCAAAAGAGAATTTTGTTTCTGAACTGGATTTAATCTTTGTCAGGCTTGGTACAGATGGAAAGGAGGAAATATTGCAGAGCTAATTTGTTCAACATTAACTGAAGTGTCCCAAAGACAGGCAGAGAGATGCATCCATGTGGGATTACTGTGTGTACAAGAGAATCCAGCCTATCGACCCATCATGTCTGATGTGATCGTGTTTCTTATCACAGAGAGTATAATTTTACCAGAGCCTAAGCAGCCAGCCTACTTCAATTTAAGAGTAACAGAGGAAGCAGTGGACCCATCTACTTTGAATGGCTCTGCATGCTCTATAAATTATGTGACCTTCACCAACCCAGAAGTGAGATAATTTTAGTCTAGGTGATGATTAGTTATTTATTAATGTAAAGATGACATCAATTACAATGGAAGTATTATTGATTGTTATTATGAGCTAAGTCTCAAATTAATTTTCATATGAACGGTAGATGTACGTACCACATAGCTTGCTAGGTCACATGCATTCATTCATGTAATTGGAATAGGAATCAGTTAGTTGATCATGGAATAGGAATCAGGTGAATCGGTGGGAATCGGTGGGAATCGGCCGGATCAACTCAGAAACTCGAATTTTTTCCTTGAAGTCCCTTGTTCAGGTTTATCGGAGACGGACAGTCGATACCAGTTAATAAACTCTCCCCTTACAAATTACTCCCAAATGAGAATCATATTTTTTAGCAAATTAAAGTGAACATTACTAATACTAATAGCAGCCAACCCAAAAGAAGAATTCATGCTCGAGTTGTGAAAATTGTTCGTCACAAGCGGCAGCAAAGAACTTATTATAATGAACAAAAAATTTGAGCTAAAAACCTTCCTGCATCTCTCCTTTTCTTTCCCCAACTCTATTCACCTCCAGAACAGTAGTCATACTCTATAGTATGTATCCTATTTAAATTGATGTTTGCTTATATAATATGATAGGTTTAGTTTAGTACTGATATGATCATGCAGTCACATAATTGGTAAAAGCCTCAACAAGGCTATGGACATGTTTAAATTTCTCTCATCTCTTAATACAATATTAAAATCAGAGGCTGAGTCAGACTTTCAAACTATGAGGTTCAAACGTGAATTTGACAGTTCCATAACATTTTCTACTAAATTATATAGAAATTTATCATTAAGTACAAAATTTCTAAAAATAAATGGGGGTCAATTGACCCCAATTTACACTTAGCACAATTGTGACAGATTTTTATTAATATTTTATGTTTGAATATAAAAACTGACTTGTTTGCTAATAGTTTTAAACTTTTTATGTTTTATAGATAACAAAATATTATAAATATATTTCATATAAATAAGAAGATGTTTAAAATATAATGAAGTAATAGATGAATGAGTAGTCATGCAATACTTTTCTTTCCTCTCGATATCTCTTTCTATCTCTACTTGCAAATTTTTTCTTGAATATTAATATTTAATAAAAACTTGTACAACATCTTTAGATAAAATAAAATTTTAATAAAATACATTACTTCACGAGCTAAGATGAGAAAAAAAAAATATGTTTGAGGAGGAAATACATTTCAGCATTATATATATTTGAGCATTCTACATTCTTCCGTGTATATATGAATCCAAAGAGTTCATAATTTTGGTGAATAACTTAATTGTGTTGTATATATGTACAGGTGGCACCAGCAAAAGTCTCTGCTTTTGATTTTCTACCAGAAATAATTGGTAGTAAGATTTGCTCATATGCAAAATCCTTGTATACATTAATCATCGCAATGCCTTCTTCTCGGCCTCTTCAAAGGTGGAATGGGCTGTGTGACCCTCTTGTCACACAAATTCTGTTGTTCGCAAAAACGGCTTGGTTGTTCCTTTGCAAATCGTCGCTAATGAGTAGCTGTTAACAAGTAGAAAAATAATAGGATCGAGTCAATTAATCAGAATTTGAAACAAGATCGAGTTTTGAGCCCAAATCATTTATAGTTCTGTTCATTAACAATTCATTTATTAATCGGCCCGTTTGTTCACGGGCCGCTCAGTTCAATTAGCGGTACTTCTGAGTTCTGGTGTGGGCAATATCCAAACCCACTTAACTTCGGGTCCGGATCCCTAAAGTAACTCAATTTTTTAGTTCAGATCCGGACCGTCCGATTCGAATCTAACGGTCCGGATCTTAAAATTGGGTTCCTTTAGGAAATCTTAACTTCCGACCGAGACTGGGTCACTGGGAATCTGGGATAATCGCTGAGGTACTTGAACTTAACATCATTCTTGTGATCTAAGCCGTTGATTTTCACACTGTTCCCCCTCAATCTTCTGCAGATCAACGGTTCTGATCACGTGCAACACCTCGGACAAAGCGTGAGTGTGGTTCCTTCCCAAATCGCTAACCAGAGAGTAAGAGCGAGAGAAACCAAAGATGGCCTGCTGCAGCAATCCGCTACTTTGCCAGCCGAACAGCACCGCCTCCTTCTTGCCACGTCACCACCCCTTCTCTCCCAATCTCCAAAACCAACTTCAAATCTACCCCAATCTCTCCACAACCAACCTCCGCTCCCAATTGATCAATACCACTGTCCCAAGAAGCAGTTACTACACTCGCCCGATCACCACCTCCGACTCACCAGCAAAGGCGCTCAGGCAGTTGTTGGAGTCGTCGGCAGTGGCGTAGCCAGGATTTGAGCCAGGGGTAGACAGATATCGATCGGGTTCGGGTTTTTTTTTTCTAAACGGATTCAGATTCGAATCGCCTCTATAAAAATATAAATATCTATTGTGCAGACGGCCGAATCTGATATGATGATCTTAAATGAACAAAGATTTAAAAATACCCTTCTTCCCTAATTATATTAAACGACTCACACATCCATATCTGAATTCTGAACTAACAATTGTTACTCCGAATTGAATCCAGGGGTAGGCAGAATCAAATTTAGGGGTAGGCAAGACCCATTAAAGAACGTAGTCCAAATAAATAAAAAATTTCCAGGGGTAGGCAACTGCCTACCCCTGTAGTATTGTAGCTCTGCTACTGGTCGTCGGGTATCCATCAGGGACCTGCTTGCTTTGACGCACTTAGTGCCAAGCTGATTGAACGGGCCGGGTTTGGGTTTTGTTCTACCAGTGAAGCAGACGCGAAAGTTGTAGGCGCGAATCTTAAAACAGATCGGACGGTCGTCGAACTCATCGAACTCACTTTGAGTCCGATGGACATCGGACCGAAATTGTACTCGAGATCAATATGCAGAAGAACTGGCCCACATTGGAATGCCCTAAAGCAATGCTATGGATTCATATATCTATTTTCAAAATTTAAACATCTTATCCGAGCCATTACACATGATCTCCATATGAAAATGCACTTAGAGACAGAATTTTACTATTTTTTTTATAGGTAGAAAATTACTTAATCTAAACATTATAGATAATCCGGAAAGTAGTGATTTTTCTACATATAAAAAAAATAGTAAGAAAAAATTTAAAAATGTAAAATTTGGTCAGTCAGTGCATTTTCATATGAAAATCATATTTAACGTTGAGATCAAGATATGAATTCATACCACCGGTCGATCCATAATATGCATATATATTAGCTACTCTCACTCTTTTTTTTCATCAGAATTTTCTGATTTATAGTTTAGGAAACCTAAACTTTACATTACTTGAGCTACCAAGAGGATGAACAACAAAAAGAGAATCAGACTATTTATTCTCTAAAAAAAAAATTGAGTAAGACTTGCTATCAAATCGAAAAGATTTTCCTGAAAAAATTAAACGAATAATTTGGGCCGATCAGACGGTACAGGTATAAAACTCGCTGCCATTAACAGGTATTATTTCTTTCTAACGAATTATATAATTGACGGCCCAAAAACATGCTTCCACTTGTTAAACAACAGGCCCACTCTAGAATCCTTTTGGTAGAATTCCATAGGAACGAATTATATAATTGACGGCCTAAAAACATGCTTCCACTTGTTAAACAACAGGCCCACTCTAGAATCCTTTTGGTAGAATTCCATAGGAACGAATTATATAATTGACGGCCCAAAAATATGCTTCCACTTGTTAAACAATAGGCCCACTCTAGAATCCTTTTGGTAGAATTCCATAGGAGGGAACTACGTGATCTATTTCTTAACAAAAGTTTACTTGAGAATTCTAAATCGCTCATGTTGTGTTTGGTTGAGGCCTTAAATTTAGGAGGTTTAGAGGTCAATTTGGGTCCGATGTCCATCGGACTCAAAGTGAGTTTGATGGGTTCAATGACCGTCTGATTTGCTTTAAAATTCGCACTTGTAACTTTTACATCTGCTTTAAGTTTGTGCGCACGAGACTTAAAGCAGATTGGACGGTCCCGAAACCCATCGGATCCAAATTTGAGTCCGATGGGCATCGGACCCAACCTGCTCTCGGAGGTTTAAGGTAGTTATTTTCACTTAGGTCGGCTTAAGTTATTCATGTTTGGTTGAGAACTAAAGTTACGTCATGTTTTAAGTTATTTATTATTTGGTTCGATTTTGGTGACTTAAAGTATGGTTTTTTATTTTTTGTGTCCACAACTGTAATAAACTTAATTAATGAAAAAATTGTACAGGTCTTACAACTTTTTTTTTTACTTACCCTTTTTTTTACAACTGTAATAACTAAACATTATTAGCTAGCGACTAATAATATATCTTATAAAATTGTCTCTTAATATTTCTATACAGTCATTAAAAACAAGATATTATTATATCGTGTGAATTGTATAATATGATAGTTAGGTTGTTTATATCTAATAAAAAGCTTTAAAACCAGTTATTTAATTTTGAATTTTTTTCAGTTAATTCGGAAATATTATCAATATTGTCGAGTTATATAACTAGTAGTTATATTATATTTTTTACTTAGATATTTATGGATGTCAAAATCATAATTGTGCGCTGTTTCCGGGTCATAGAAAAAAGTGCACCATTGTATTTTTGTGCTTAAAGCAAAACACTTTATATTGTTAACTGAGCCTTCCAGAAGTAAAACAAAAAAGAATATCCATTGTTCAACTCAACCAAGTCAAAATACTAATTGTTGAGTCAAAATACTAATTAGTCAGGATATTTTGTTTTCTTCCTTGCTAATAGGGCTGTTAATGGCTCCCTTTTATCCGTTACCCGCCTCATACCGTATCCAATAAGCGGGTACGGGTAAGATTTGTTTTCGTGAACTTATCAGATACAATACAGGTAAAGATTTTTTTTTCATTATCTAAATGGATAGGGTACGAGTAAAGATTTTTTCTTCAGATACTGTTTAGATTTTTTTTCGTGAACTTATCAAGCGAGTCTCAGACTCAGCCTACCTTTGGGACTGAGTTAGCCACATCCATCTTTTGTACACCCCTGCCAGTCTCTAGGCCGACATATGAGGCAGTCTGGGATACCGCCGAGCGGATACGCAGCGAGGCAGAGGCTCATGTCATTACACCGAGAGAGAGAGTCTGGCCGGTTCGAGCGAACACCAGAGTACCAGCTGAGCGCTGGTCCCCCGATCCGTGGCGGTGATTTTTTGTACTATTTATATTTGGTATACTATATTTGGTGTTTTATATTTGGTACTATTTATATTTGGTATACTATATTTGGTATACTATTTTTATATTTTTCTAGATCTTTTTTCGTCACTAACTTACGCAAAATTATACTAAAATAAATTAACATAATTACACTAAATTAATATAATGAGAATTGTAGTAAAATAAAATAAATCATCACAAATATGCTAAATTAAACTAAGTTACGCTAAACAGTAAATACTACAACAATAACAAAAATAGTACAACATAAAATCTAAACAGAAAATACTACAATAATAGAAAATCTAAACATAAAATACTACAACAGAAAACTTGAACAAAAAATGCTCAAATAAACCCTAAAACAACAAAAATAATATAAAAATAATAATAATACGTGTACCGGCTAGAAAATGGCCAGTAGTGTTTTTAATAGAGTACCGGCCAGAAAATGATGGGTAGTTGATAAAATACAGTACCGGTCATTTTCTAGCCGGTATAGTCATTTTTATTAAATCCAGCAAACCTGAGTATATTAAATAATTTGTAATAAACTTTGAATATTAATAAAAATGTCGGTTATATGACTAGTAGTTATATTTTATTTTTTTACTTAGATATTTATGGATGTCAAATCATAATTGTGTGCTGTTTCCGGGTTATAGAAAAAAGTGCACCATTGTATTGTTGTGATTAAAGCAAAACACTTTATATTTTTGACTGAGCCTTCTAGAAGTAAAACAAAAAAAATATCCATTGTTCAACTCAACCAAGTCAAAATACTAATTGTTGATTAGGTATTAGTCAGGATATTTTGTTTTCTTCCTTGCTAATAGGGGTGTTAATGGCCCCTTTTATTCATTTATCCAACCCGTACCGTATCCAATAAGCGAGTATGGGTAAGATTTTTGTGAACTTATCATATACGGGTACGGGTAAAGATTTTTTTCATTATTTAAACAGGTAAGGGTACAAGTAAAGTCTATTTCATACCCGTTATCCGTCAGGTAATTATAAAAAATTAATATATTATATATATTAAAAAGCATTGAATGAGTACTTTAATTGATTTACTTGTACTTACATGATTATAATTTCTTTCTTTTCAACAAAGTACTTATATATATGTGTGAAATGAATATTTATGTTTTAGCGTATTATTTCATAAATAATAAAAATAATTGAGTTGGGCTACGGTGCTTCGCGAAGTAAAGCGAGAGTTTTACTTCACTCTCATATTTTGCGATTTCAAAGTTTAAAATGTCGATCCGAACCGTTCAAATTGATCTCCATATTAAATTGTGCTTGGAGACCAAATTTTATATTTTTTGGAAATTTTTTACTATTTCTTTAGAATTTTTGAAAATTATTGTTTTTGATGGTCCAGGATTTTTTGAAAACAGCGATTTTCAAAAATTCTAAAGAAATAGTAAACAATTTTCAAAAAATGTAAAATTTAGTCTCCAAGCACAATTTAATATGGAGATCAACTTGAATGGTTCGGATCGACGTTTTGAAGTTTCAAATTGAAGATATAGACGTGAAGTAAACACTCGTTTTACTTCGCGAAGTACCGTAACCCAACTCAAAATAATTATTATATTAGTATTACCCGTTATTTATCCGCTACCATTACGTTATCTGACAACCATAACGAGTACGGGTAAGATAATTTGTAGTAGATAAGAATAAGATTCAGGTAAAAACAATTTATAACGGACACGGGTATGAAAATGCTTCCACCCAATCCTTACTGTACCCGTTAACTAGGGCTGGGCAAAATTGCTCGAACTCGTAACTCGCTCATTTACAACTCACTTTAACTCGCTCATTTACAACTCGAGTTGGCTAACTCGTTTAATAAATGAGCTGAGTTTGAGCTGACCCCAACTCGCTCATTTATAACTTGAGTTACATAAAGTTACACAGTCTTGGACACAAAAGATCCCAGAATAACCAAAACCAAATCCAAACTCGGCTCAAACTCAACTCAAACTCAGCTCAAACTCGTTTATAACTTGTGTTGTATTGATTTAACTGGTTAAACGAGTTGTGAGCCAACTCGAGTTGATTACGAGCTGAGTTCGAGTTAGCTCTACAACTCGAGTTGACTCGCTCATTTATTTAATGAGCTGAGTTCGAGTTGGAGGTAACTCGCTCAAACTCGGCTCATTTACAGCCCTACCGTTAACACCCCTGCTTGCTAGCAGAGAACCAAATGATGTCATGGTCAAGTTATTTCTAAGAGAACAAGTCAATAATTATATTTAAGACAGGAGTAGAACTAGGGTGCTCCTAAGCTCACCAAGCCCTTCGTGAGCGCGACTCTAAAACCTATCAAATTGACTTCAAACGACATTTCCAAACCGTTAGATGTTCAATCTATATTAAAATGTGCTTGGAGACCAAATTTTACATTTTTTGGAATTTTTTTACTGTTTATAAAGATGGTTTGAAAATCACTGTTTTCCAATGGTGCAAAATTTTAATAAAAACAGCGATTTTCAAACCATCTTAATAAATAGTAAAAAAATTCCAAAAAATGTAAAATTTGGTCTCCAAGCACATTTTAATATAGATTGAACATCTAACGGTTTGGAAATGTCATTTGAAGTCAATTTGATAGGTTTTAGAGTCGCGCTCACGGAAGGGCTTGGTGAGCTTAGGAGCACCCTAGTTCTACTCTTAAGACTACTGTTATCCAATTATTTAACTTCCGTAATTGGGTTTGCTAGTCATCCAAAGCCCACAAATTACGAGGTTGTTTTAGGACTAGAATAACCATGTCAAAAGGTTTTGTAAATACTAAATAGTAAATGCCAGGGGCAGACCCAGTGTATTCCGGGGGAGGCAGTCCCTTGGATTTTGAGTTTTAGTGAAAATTTATTGGTTCCGACCAATTGTGCCCCTCCTAAATTTTTTTTTGTCTTTCTCTGAATGTTTAATTTATAATTCTAAATTTCTGATGAAGAAATATCTAGATAACAGAAATTTAATAGGTATACACCTAATTTCGCCTAATTTAGCCTAATTGGTCATATATGATATTTAATATTTGACCAGAGAACTGTTAATTTAGCCTAATTGGTCATATATGATTTATTTTTTCAGATAGGAAGGACTGGTCATGTAAATGTTTCTCAATATATATATATATATATATATGCAATTGGATTAATATATATACTAGACGGAGTCCATTGACATATTGTAACGCTTCTCAATTTGGGTATGATTTAAATTTTATAAGATACGATTTAGAAAATAATAAATATGATTTACTATTAATAATCGACAATCTATAGGAATGAAAATATAGTAAATATCAAAAATGAGAAGATTTAACGATTCATTGTTAGCAAAATATATTTAATAGATGTCAAAATATTGTTTTTAGCAAACTAAATTCAGCAAAGCCCAAACCTATATTCAGCCCATATCCCATAATATAAGCAACCCAAGCCCTTCTCTCTTCTCATTCCTCTCCATTTTCAATATCCTGTAAGTTTTCTCTTCCTCTCTTTTTTTTCTCTCTTTTTCTCTCTTTTTCTCTTTTGGCCGAAACTCCTCCTTCTTTGGCTGCCGCCGGCCACAGGGCCAAGCCGAACCCACCTAGCCGCTGCCCTCTTTGCCGCTGCCCCCCTTCTACCCGTCCCCTCTCTACTCTCTCCCTCTAAACCGCCAATCCCTCTCTACTCCCTCTCTCTAGACCGAACCCCTCTCTCTCTCTAACCTTTCCCTTCCCTTGTACCGCCGGCCACCACTAGAGTCTAGACCCGAAACCACTACCCTAGGCCGAAACCCTGCCTCTCCCTTTCCCTTGGCCGGCCACCACACCCTAGACCCGAAAACCATAAGGTGGAACCCAAAACCGAAAACCCTAGACCCAATAACCCAATTTGCATATTGAACCCTATGTTATTGTAAAATCTATTTTAGTTATGCATGAATTAAGGTTATTACTCAATGTTAATTTCCAAATTGAATTGCGGGGAAATGAATCGAGACTTGTAGGTTAAAGTGAATTAAATACTGATATCTGACCTTGAATGACAATTGCTATGAAATAAATGTAAATTGTGAATGGGGCTATAGGAGTAAGAAATTCTTTACAAATGGCATGCGAAATTAGGGTTATTAAATTAAATAGAAATACTGTAGATTAAGTAGAAATAAGAACCTAATTAAGTGTATTTAAAACCTAGGAGTAAATTACGCGACGCTAGAAGACGCTGAGAATACGCAGGGTCCCAACTCACGCACAACAGCAGTTACTGAGAATACAGGTGCGGGTTCCTGGTCTTTTTACAAATAATAAGAAATGCGTGGATTAAGGTAGGTAATCCTTTTTCCCAACCTGGTAGATGAACTACATGTTGAGAATGTCGAACTCTCTTTTGTTTTGTGTAGAATTGCATGTTAGGAACTTTTTGGATGCATTGATTTGAACTGACAGGATAGTGTGAATGTGAACAAGGAAAGCGTTAAATGAACTGTTTTAAATTGGGGCCGTCCCTGTGTGGCGGTTCTGCATGTGTTTTCGAAAATCGGATCGTCCGTGTGTGGCGATCCGCCGGTTGGGTCCCCGCAACGACCCTTCCAGACTCGTCCTCGTGTGGCGACTCTTTGGGCTATCCTGCATGGGCATGGGTTCTCAGAGAGAAAGGCCGGATTATCCGTGTGTGGTGATCCGGAGTAAGAACAGAACAGAACAGCTCGTCCTCGTGTGACGACTCTCTAAGTTTTCATGTACGGGCATGGATTCCCAAGGGAGAAAGGCCGGATTGTCCGTGTGTGGCGAACCCGGAGTGTGAGAATTTTTAAAGAGAAACAGGAACAGAACTGAGAATGTTTTGAAAAGATTGCATAATTGAATTGATAGGAAAATTGGGGGTTATTTCAAAACCTTTACTTTTATGTTATTAGAGTATTTAATGCATTCATTTGTAAAAGCACCGGGCTGGAACTAAATCCCGCACTGAGAGATAGTTCGATTCTCTCACCCGTTTTGTTTCCACTTTTATGTGGGTTCCAGGAACTGAAGCTGAGGACCTGGAGGATGGACGCGAGTGAGAAAACTAGCGGGAGTTATTTACTTAGCCACAAATTATTTAATTTTCTGTTGTATGAACAAATACTGTACAGACGTGGCAGTGACTGTTTGAATTGCCATGTCTGACGTGTTTTTCCCTTTCTATTTGTGTGTGGAACTCATTTATTTACAATAAAGTGGCTTGTTTGGATTTATTATTGATAATGTATGTGATGTGCTAATCGCCTTACGCGTAAATGCGCGGCGGGTTGTCCGGGGGTGTGACAACTTAGTTGGTATCAGAGCCAGCACATACAATATCAATAAACTTCCGCTAAGAGAGCGCTAGCAAATAGGATCCGGAAATAGGTCATAGACCAAGCTATAGGAACTAGGCGTACAATTAAAAGACCAATGTATTTGATATTTAGTGACGGATTATGCCTTTTAGTAACGGTACAAATTATTTTGAAATATAACAAGGATATTTTCTTTTTGAAAGATTGAACTAATTTAATTTTGTAGAAAATAAACCAAATAGATCATTTCCTTAGATGGCAAATCAATTTAACGGACAGCCCACTTGGCTAAGGACATTCGCAACCACCGCAAAGGTCAAGGAAATGGTTGGATGGGTCGACTTGTCCGGAATCACTGTCAATGCTGCAATCTCCGTCAATTGTCCGTACTCAGTCATCTCGCCACACGTGGTGGAGGCTAGCGGATTCAGGGTGAAGAATACCGGAAGGCGCCGTTACTTCGCAGGGCTCGAACATAGGGTAGAGGAACAATACTGTCCGGATCTTTACGTGGACACGCAGAATGGAAAATGGCGAGTAGACCCAATCGTGGCAGACACCGGGGCATACGAGATGGTCTTAGGAATGGACTGGCTCAAGGAGCACCACGTGCTGATAGACTGCGCACACCGCAGCCTCGTGTTCTGGCCACCCCACGAGAAACCAGTCAGAGCAGCAATGCAGAAAATATCGGGAAATAAGAACAAGCTCATCGGGGAGAAACCCCAGAAGGTAGAAGAAGAAGATCCAGCTATAAGAGCGGAAATGGAAGCAGAACCATTCACAATGTCAGAAGTTCGGAACAACTGGACTTATCACGTTAAGAAGGATATACTTAAGGGATATTCTGGGGCCGATTAGGGCACTTTAGGGAAAATGAAATGAGATAGTTATAAAACTCGCATGTATCTTAAATTTTATTGAATGTCTTAAATGAGCAGTTATAATCTAAAGAAATTTACAGTTTGATTCGTAATTTTTAAATCCCTTCTTTAAAATTTCGTCTAATTGCCTTGAGTTAAATAACCATAAACCATATGATGAACTCTGAAACTAATAACAATGCAAGTACATTTATTTAAAACTTGGAAGAATGAAAAACTCACATCAAGCACCCTTTGCGCAGAAAAGTCAGAGATGGCGAAAGGAACCAGGACTAACTCAAACACGAGCGACACAGATGGCGACACTAGGATTCCACTCGAGAACCCTCAGCTGAATGCCCTACTGCAGGGACTAGAGCGGGTGACCAGGGTAGCCATGGAATACGAACAGCGACAGCCTAGAGAGGCCGACACGTTCTTTGAATACTACCGATCGTTCACCTCATTGCGCCCCCCGACCTTCGATGGGACAGGTGACTTTGCCGCAGCAGAGAACTGGGTCGCAAATATCAAGGATAAACTCCAAATCTTAAGAGCCCCTGAGGAACACCGAGTAGAGCTAGCTACTCAATTACTGGAGGGTCATGCTCGATTCTGGTGGCAAGAGGTGAAACGCGGGTGGGGTGAAACCGCTGATGCAAAAGGGTGGACGGAGTTCGAAAGGCAATTCGAACGCCGCTATATGGACACCATGTCAAGAGAGGCACTCCGGCAACGGTTTACAAGCTTGAAACAGGGGAGCAGTTCAGTGGTGGAGTATAACTCCAAGTTTGAGAACCTAATGAGGTATGCACCCGATATTGTGAGAGATGAATTCCGCCTCAGGCAACAATACCTCGGGGGACTGAACCCCCGTTTTGCTCAGATCATTGACATTCCGGGGACCAACCAACTGTCGGATTTAATGTTAAGGGCAAGTACCGCAGAGTCTTATGACGGGCGCATCAGCCAAGCCGGGGGATCGAGAAATGTGCGACCGAAGATAGATGAACCTATGAGACCGGCCCCGAACAGAAATAAGTACGGGGATAACCGACCTAATTACCAATCTAATTCAGCACCCCTGTGCAACTACTGTGGCCGCAACCATGCACCTGACCAATGCAGTTTCCGTTTGGGGGTGTGTCACCGGTGTAACAAACCGGGACATTTCATCAAGGACTGTCCAGCTCCGCGAGTTTATTCCGGGCAGCAAGTGGGAAACACGGGTCCACCCACAAGAGCACCACTTGGCAGAGGGACCGGTGGCTACAATCCTCCTAATAATAACCGCAGCGGGAACCAAGGAAACCAAAAGGTGGGGATGCATGCGCATGAGCAGTACAACTGTGAAGTGGGAGAAACACCTACTATTGAGGGGTACGAAGGGGAAGACGTGTCCACTGATCTTCTGACTGGTATGTTTGAACTATCTGGAATTCCTGTTTTTGTGCTTATAGATACGGGTTGTAGTCATTCGGTTATAGCAAAGGAGTGGGTAGAAAAACACGGGGTACCAACTCGAGACTCTGGTAAATTACTGAATATAAGTACCCCTGCTTTACAATACACCACCCCAGAACTGCGGAGCGTAGGGTTAAAACTCCAAATAGCGGGGAGGGAATTCCCGATAAACCCAATAGTCTCTAAGACGGGTCTTTATGATTTAATGTTGGGTCTGGAGTGGCTTACTCGAAACGGTGTGACGGTAGACTGCCTGAAAGGGAGGATGGTCATTAACAGGCCAGGTCTCCATGACCTCTCTGTTCGACTCAAGAAACGAGGAGGCGGAACCCCGACGATATCTGCCAATCAAGCAAGGAGACTCATCAACAGCGGTAGTCCCGCCTTTATAGTCACCATAATGCAACTCGAGACGAAAAAACCCGAGATAACGTCAGTACCTATCGTCTCGGAGTATCCCGATGTGTTCCCGGAAGAGTTACCAGGAATACCCCCTGATCGGGAAATTGAATTTCACATAGACTTACTCCCTGGTACCCGTCCAATCTCTAAGGCCCCGTACCGGATGGCACCGGCGGAACTTAAGGAACTGAAGGTTCAGTTAGAGGAGCTCTTAGAACTGGGATTCATACGACCAAGTACCTCACCGTGGGGCGCACCGGTACTATTCGTCAGGAAGAAGGACGGTAGTATGAGACTGTGCATCGACTACCGAGAGTTAAACAAGGTCACGATCAAAAATAAATACCCTCTCCCACGGATTGAAGACCTATTCGATCAACTTCAAGGTGCGGCCGTTTATTCCAAGATCGATCTGAGATCGGGGTACCATCAGTTAAGGATTCAACCTCAAGATGTAGAGAAATCAGCATTCCGTACCCGTTACGGGCACTATGAATTCACTGTCATGCCATTTGGATTAACTAATGCTCCTGCAGCATTCATGGATTTGATGAACCGAGTATTCCACGACTTACTTGATGGCTGCGTCATTGTTTTTATAGATGACATTCTGATCTACTCGAAAAGGGAAGAAGATCATGCCGAAGACCTACGTACAGTGTTACAAAGATTACGGGAACACCAGTTGTACGCCAAATTCTCTAAGTGTGAATTTTGGATGAAAGAGGTTAAATTTTTGGGACATGTAGTGACGGGGGAAGGTATCCGGGTAGACCCAGATAAGATCAAAGCAGTGATGGAATGGAATCAACCCAAAAGTGTAACTGATATACGCAGCTTCCTAGGGCTAGCGGGATACTACAGGCGCTTCGTTCCCGGGTACTCAAAGATCGCCCGACCCATGACCCAACTCCTACACAAAGGGACTACTTTCAAATGGACGGAGAGTCAAGAAGAGAGTTTCCAAACATTGAAGAAATTACTAACCAGTGCCCCAGTATTAACACTGCCTAAACCAGACCAAGAGTTCACGGTGTATACCGACGCGTCAAGGAACGGCCTAGGATGTGTACTCATGCAGGACGGACGAGTAATTGCTTACGGGTCACGGCAATTGAAGAACCATGAACAGAACTACCCCACACACGACCTAGAATTAGCAGCAGTTATCTTTGCACTCAAGGCATGGAGGCACTACCTTTATGGGGCAAAATGCCGAGTATTCACGGACCACCAAAGCTTGAAGTATGTGTTTACCCAGAAGGAATTGAACATGAGACAAAGGAGGTGGCTGGAACTGATGAAGGACTATGACTTAGACATACAATACTTGGCCGGGAAGGCAAATGTGGTAGCAGACGCACTCAGTAGGAAGGGGGCGACAAATTTGGCAGAAGTCGTAACCCAAGAAACAGAATTGATCAAGGAGATGCGACACATGAATTTGGGAGTGTGTGTATCCACCAGCTGGATCCAGGAGCAGACCGACACCAAAGGAGCCGCGATGAATGCGGTACTCACCCTCGCAGCTATATCGGTACAGCCGGAATTAAAGTCTCGAATACAGGATGCAGACCAAGGTGACGAGCAGCACCAAAGATACAGGGAATTGGCCCGTACTAATCCAACGTCGAACTTCAAGGAAAACGAGGACGGACTACTTATTTCAACCAGCGGGTGTGTGTGCCAGAACAGGGAGGACTGAGAAAGGAAATTCTGCAAGAAGCTCACGAGTCGGGATATACCATTCACCCAGGAGAGGTGAAGATGTATAAGGATCTTCGTACCCAATTTTGGTGGCCCAACATGAAGAGAGACGTGTCAGAATTTGTGGCTAGGTGCATCACCTGCCAACAAGTGAAAGCCGAACGGAGAAAGATAGCAGGATTGTTGTATCCAAACTCCAGAGCACAGATGAAGTTCCAGATCATTACTATGGATTTCATCACTGGGTTACCGCGTACCCAAAAGAGGTATGACTCAATCTGGGTCATTGTAGACACACTAACCAAAGTAGCCCACTTCATACCACTGCGAACCCCTACATCAGGTGCAGAATTAGCAGAATTGTTTCTTCAATATCAGTTCAAATATCATGGAGTTCCTGAAACTATCATATCGGACCGGGATACGCGATTCACCTCACACTTCTGGAAAAGTTTTCAGGAGGCAATGGGAACCCGACTCAATTTCAGTACCGCTCATCACCCTCAAACGGACGGTCAGTCGGAACGAACAATCCAAACTTTAGAGGACATGCTGAGAGCTTGTGCCATTAACTTTCAAGGGTCGTGGGCTGATCATCTGACAATGGCTGAGTTCGCATACAACAATAGTTACCATGCCAGTATCGACATGGCACCATCTGAAGCTTGGTGCGGGCACCGTTGGAAAACTCCCTTGTGGTGGGGAAACAACGGGGAACAATTGCCAACAGGGCCAGAAATGGTAAAAGATTGCGCGGATAGAACCCAACTGATTCTAAACCGATTAGACACTGCTCGAGACAGACAGAAAAAGTATGCAGACTTGAGGAGACGACCACTAGAGTTCGAAACTGGAGATCATGTTTGGTTGAAGGTCTCTCCAAGGAGGGGAGTGAGACGATTTGGCGTAGCAGGGAAACTGAGCCCTAGATATGTGGGGCCATTTGAAATTCTTAGAAGAATCGGACCACTGGCATACGAACTGGCGCTACCTCCAACCCTAGATAAAGTACATCCAGTCTTCCACGTATCTCAACTACGGAAATATATCCGAGACCCCTCCCACATCCTTGACTTTTCAAATCTGGGGTTAGATGAAACCTTGGTGTATGAAGAACGACCCATGAAATACTAGACACCAAAGAAATAAGTCTCCGGCGGAAGACCATTAAACAGGTCTTAGTACAATGGGGAAGACACACCAGCCGAGAAGCAACTTGGGAAATGGAGGAGACGATGCGTGCCACATACCCAGAGTTGTTTGAAGACATAGACGCCGAGGCTGTTCAGGGGACTGAACAGGATTTCCAAGGGGGGGAGGATGTAACGCTTCTCAATTTGGGTATGATTTAAATTTTATAAGATACGATTTAGAAAATAATAAATATGATTTACTATTAATAATCGACAATCTATAGGAATGAAAATATAGTAAATATCAAAAATGAGAAGATTTAACGATTCATTGTTAGCAAAATATATTTAATAGATGTCAAAATATTGTTTTTAGCAAACTAAAATTCAGCAAAGCCCAAACCTATATTCAGCCCATATCCCATAATATAAGCAACCCAAGCCCTTCTCTCTTCTCATTCCTCTCCATTTTCAATATCCTGTAAGTTTTCTCTTCCTCTCTTTTTTTCTCTCTTTTTCTCTCTTTTCTCTTTTGGCCGAAACTCCTCCTTCTTTGGCTGCCGCCGGCCACAGGGCCAAGCCGAACCCACCTAGCCGCTGCCCTCTTTGCCGCTGCCCCCCTTCTACCCGTCCCCTCTCTACTCTCTCCCTCTAAACCGCCAATCCCTCTCTACTCCCTCTCTCTAGACCGAACCCCTCTCTCTCTCTAACCTTTCCCTTCCCTTGTACCGCCGGCCACCACTAGAGTCTAGACCCGAAACCACTACCCTAGGCCGAAACCCTGCCTCTCCCTTTCCCTTGGCCGGCCACCACACCCTAGACCCGAAAACCATAAGGTGGAACCCAAAACCGAAAACCCTAGACCCAATAACCCAATTTGCATATTGAACCCTATGTTATTGTAAAATCTATTTTAGTTATGCATGAATTAAGGTTATTACTCAATGTTAATTTCCAAATTGAATTGCGGGGAAATGAATCGAGACTTGTAGGTTAAAGTGAATTAAATACTGATATCTGACCTTGAATGACAATTGCTATGAAATAAATGTAAATTGTGAATGGGGCTATAGGAGTAAGAAATTCTTTACAAATGGCATGCGAAATTAGGGTTATTAAATTAAATAGAAATACTGTAGATTAAGTAGAAATAAGAACCTAATTAAGTGTATTTAAAACCTAGGAGTAAATTACGCGACGCTAGAAGACGCTGAGAATACGCAGGGTCCCAACTCACGCACAACAGCAGTTACTGAGAATACAGGTGCGGGTTCCTGGTCTTTTTACAAATAATAAGAAATGCGTGGATTAAGGTAGGTAATCCTTTTTCCCAACCTGGTAGATGAACTGCATGTTGAGAATGTCGAATTCTCTTTTGTTTTGTGTAGAATTGCATGTTAGGAACTTTTTGGATGCATTGATTTGAACTGACAGGATAGTGTGAATGTGAACAAGGAAAGCTTTTAATGAACTGTTTTAAATTGGGGCCGTCCCTGTGTGGCGGTTCTGCATGTGTTTTCGAAAATCGGATCGTCCGTGTGTGGCGATCCGCCGGTTGGGTTCCCGCAACGACCCTTCCAGATTCGTCCTCGTGTGGCGACTCTTTGGGCTATCCTGCATGGGTATGGGTTCTCAGAGAGAAAGGCCGGATTATCCGTGTGTGGTGATCCGGAGTAAGAACAGAACAGAACAGCTCGTCCTCGTGTGACGACTCTCTAAGTTTTCATGTACGGGCATGGATTCCCAAGGGAGAAAGGCCGGATTGTCCGTGTGTGGCGAACCCGGAGTGTGAGAATTTTTAAAGAGAAACAGGAACAGAACTGAGAATGTTTTGAAAAGATTGCATATCCGAATTGATAGGAAAATTGGGGGTTATTTCAAAACCTTTACTTTTATGTTATTAGAGTATTTAATGCATTCATTTGTAAAAGCACCGGGCTGGAACTAAATCCCGCACTGAGAGATAGTTCGATTCTCTCACCCGTTTTGTTTCCACTTTTATGTGGGTTCCAGGAACTGAAGCTGAGGACCTGGAGGATGGACGCGAGTGAGAAAACTAGCGGGAGTTATTTACTTAGCCACAATTTATTTAATTTTCTGTTGTATGAACAAATACTGTACAGACGTGGCAGTGACTGTTTGAATTGCCATGTCTGACGTGTTTTTCCCTTTCTATTTGTGTGTGGAACTCATTTATTTACAATAAAGTGGCTTGTTTGGATTTATTATTGATAATGTATGTGATGTGCTAATCGCCTTACGCGTAAATGCGCGGCGGGTTGTCCGGGGGTGTGACACATATAAGGACACACTTTTTATATATTAATTGAACGAACAAACAAATTAAACGATTTCTGTAAAAAAATTGAATAATTTACTTGCTGAATTCAAATATAAGCAAAATTATATACATATTATTCATGGAACTTGTTTTGAAGCATCACTAAAGGCGTTATAAAAAGAATGAATTATTTCTGAGTTTTTCTGTATTATATTCATTAAATAAATTTTAGACTGTACTGAATTATTTTGAAGTTTGAACTATTACTCTGCTGGTAATTATTTTAATGCATAATTAAGTTTTGATTAAGAAAAATAATGACAATAAAGCCCTTCTCCTTCCAGTAAAGATATTGACAAAGCAGTTTTTGCTTCATGTAGCGTAAGGACAATTGGATAAAAACAACGCTGCATTTGATTCGTGTGCTGCATGAAGCAAAAACTGCTTTTTCAATATGTTTACCCTTCTTGCTTTGATTGTCAGCTACTGACTAAGCTTTGGATTCTTCCCTAGGCTGTGCTTTAGGTTGTACAGAAGTAGAGTGGGAAAAATGACACGGTGGAGAGGCACGGTTATGGCACAACACGTGTGTCAGTTACGTGTCGTAACTCGCGTGTTCCGTGCTGTGGTCATCTTTTGAAACTTTGGCACAGCATGTGAAAAATTTAGTCACGGCACGGCACGACACGTAGTCACGCGAGTCACGTGTAATTAGGACCATTAGATATTGATTAATGGTGAATCTTGAATAAACTAATCTAAATTTATGAATAAATGGCCACGCGAGTCACGTATGGTAACGGCACGTTTAGGCACGGCGTGACCATTTGCCGTACCACCTCTTAATATTTTGGTCATGGTACAGCACGGCACGGCACGTTTTTTCCACCCTATACAGAAGTGTCTTGAATTATACCAGCAGAAATTGTTATTGTATAATAACCAGCAAATATTTTTATTTCAGTACGATTTACTATTGAGAATATACTGCAGCATCGTACAAAAGAATTCTTTAGCAACTAAAATCAACAAAAGCTAATCAATTAATAAAAAAAAAATACTGAAAACACAAGTAAATGAGTTCTCACATCATAATTATGCTCTGTATAATCAAATTAAAAATAATTTGATTTCACACATCAATTATAACTTAACATTATCAGATAAGGACTAATAATATATATATATATATATATATATATATATATATATATATATATTGTTGAGAATCAGTCTTTGGTCTAGTGATAAAGACAATGTTTTTTGTGTTAGAGGTCTCAAATTCGAAACCTGAATAGATGATTACTTGTGAAAATTAAACTAATTAGATGGCTTGACCTCCAACTGATATATATATAGAGATGAGCTATGGTGAGACGTTGAGTAAAACAAGTTTGTACTCCACGCCATATTGAAAATTCAAACAACCGATCCGAACCGCTCAACATGTTCTCTATATTGAAATGTGCTTGGAGACTAAATTTTACATTTTTTGAAATTTTTTTACTATTTATTAAGCTACTTTGAAAATTGCTGATCCACTGTGAACAGTAAAAAACAGTAAAAATTTCTGGACCACCGGATCAGCGATTTTCAAAGTGGCTTAATAAATAGTAAACAAATTTCAAAAAATGTAAAATTTGGTCTCCAAGCACATTTCAATATAGAGAACATGTTGAGCGGTTCGGATCGGTTGTTTGGATTTTCAAAATGAAAATATAGTGCCATGAAGTAAAAACTTGGTTTTACTCCACGTCTCACCATAGCTCATCTCTCTCTCTCTCTCTCTCTCTCTCTCTCTATATATATATATATATATATATATATATATGTTAACTGTCTCTTAATATTGCTATATCTTGTGAATTGTATAGTATGATAGTTAGC
Organism: Carex parvula; assembly: GCA_025461045.1. Classification (NCBI taxonomy): domain Eukaryota; kingdom Viridiplantae; phylum Streptophyta; class Magnoliopsida; order Poales; family Cyperaceae; genus Carex; species Carex parvula. Next base: position 154,117 of record JAJGRW010005149.1, read on the forward strand.
TTGTTTATATCTAACAAAAAGCTTTAAAACCAGTTATTTAATTTTGGATTTTTTTTTTCAGTTAATTCGGAAATATTATCAATATTGTCGAGTTATATGACTAGTAGTTATATTATATTTTTGACTTAGATATTTATGGATGTCAAATCATAATTGTGAGTTGTTTCCAGGTCATAGCAAAAAGTGCACACTTATATTTTTCAGACTTAAAGAAAAATAGTTCAATTTAATATTTTTGACTGAACCTTCCAGAAGTAAAAAAAAAAGAAACTATCCATTGTTCAAAGGGCTTTGTAAAAAAAAGAAATTATCCATTGTTCTAGGAGAACAAGTCAGTAGTTTATTAAAAAGCTAACAAACTACACTACCCACCAACTATCCATTAATTTATTTTATTTCCGTTGATTAATTGGGTTTTTAAGTCAATAAAAGCCCCCAAATTACGAGGTTGTTTAGAGACTTGAAATACCATGTCAAAGGGCTTTGTAGATAGTATATGCTACATAGCTGAACATACTGGTAAAATGGAATCTTTGTTCTGTCTATCCCAATTTTATTTCAAAATGGCAAATAAACCTCTATTTTAAGAAAAATCAGGAAACTGTAACCTGTTTCTCAATGCATCCAAAGAACAGTATTGAATCATGTCTTAACAAATGTACACTATTATAATTATAAAAGACTGGGTTAAAAACAAAAGAATTCAGTAAAATAGTTCCAAATTTTGAAAATCATTCCCTGTAGAAGTTTTGCTGCACCATTCATTTGTAAAAAGAATACAGAAGTCCATAATTCTCTATACCTTTATGTAATTTTAAGTTGGGACTATTTTCCCCTTTCCAGACTTACAAGTTACAATTAACAAATGTATAACTGTAATGTGACAAGCTCCCAACTATTGTGCCTTTAACCGGGTATGGAGCTTGAACACAAGTAAACCCGAAATACACACATAATCAATGCAACACAATCATGTGTGTGCCATTAATTAAGCACCAATCCAGAGAGCTTTATAATCCATAATAGCCTCACTAAAACCTCAGTCTAAGACCTGAAGCACTAGCCGACCTCCTCACAAAATTAAACCCATCAACCAATAACGGGTGGGTTAAGAAGTTCTCACTAGTGGTATTACGCAAAAAAGACCCTTTAGATTCTCCCATTTCAGGTGTTGTCAAGTCGTATGATGGATCATTATCGCTCTTCTTGGACCGCCTTGAATACATCTCTGAGCTTTTGTTTGAATTGGTGGTGAAAGTGGCTTCACCGAAGAGTGCCATTTCAGTGCACTGTTCTATTAACGGGTCAGATTTCGGGGGCAAGAGGCCGTAGTATCTCTGCAGAGTGCTCATTGCTGAAGAGGTTTTATGGGGTGGAGATTTAGATTTAGGGGAATATACTGAACTCGAATTGGGCTTCTTTCTGAAATCTTTAGGTGGCAGTTTTCTGCAGTAAATATATTTCATCAATCATTTAGATTTCAGTTCATGAAAATAAAGTACATGATGTTAATTGGACCATATATAAAATGTTGGAAGATCCACATGAAATTTCCAGCACTGAAATACATAAGATTTTAATGGTAACTGTACATTTCACCTTTCTTTTTTTAGAATACTATACATTTCACCTTATCCATGACTGTTGTTACATGTATTTGTTTTCTTTTCTTTAGGTGGTCAAACTAGCAGTATCACTACAATTTTGAAGAGAATTTACAAGGTAGAAAATTTCAACTAAAAGTTCTTTTAGATCAATATTGAAGCACCAGTAACTCGAAGGTTCAGTAGGAGTGATCCTAAACCAAGCTTAACACAAAAAAGTGTTTTTAAATTAAACCTCAATGACGGGAAAGTACAATATTTAAGCCAACCACAGTGTTTCTTGGCTTAAATTAAGCTTTCTCTTTCAAACAAAATATGAGATACAAAGATAGATTACTTCAATTCAACTTTCTAACATGATTTAATTTCTTTCTAAATGCTGGTTTCCTCTATTTTGAGTTCAATGAACACTACTGGTAACTAGTGGTTGAAGAACTATTACTAGGTTTTATAATAATAAAAGAACAAAGTAAAGATAAACAAACTACCTATTGTTAGAATTGGTCAAAGAACTATGGAGAGGCGACTGGGTGTGACATCCAGGGATGGGAATCAGCAATGATTTGTGAGCAAACATCTGAAGATCACTTACTAAATTGTTCATCCTTTTTATATCAGCTATCTGCAATCATTTACCAATATATTCATCAGTGAAATATTCATTAAATCAAATGCAGTTCTTCTTGCCCAATATTGCGCAGCAAAAAAACCTAAACACATTTTGTATTTCAGATTATAAGATATATTTCAGGTTGATTAAGATTTCTTGAATAATTGTTTTTTTATTCTGTTTAATGCCACCTACTTGTCACAATTTAAAGCACAAATTGAATATATTTGGAATTGACCGGTTATTAGTATCCAACTCACCAAATTTTAATTTGTCAACTTCACCAATTTAATTAGCACCTACTTTTCACTATCAGAATCACCAAAATGGAATATATTCTGAGTAAACCATTTATTGCAAATTTTGTGTAAGTTTTACGCATATGTCATCTAAAGTAAACAGCATTTGCACAACAAAAATCAATCTGAAATAAAAATTACCTCGACACCATATTTAATGGCGAGACCAGCTAGTGTATCCAACTTAGAAACTTGATGAATTGTACAATTTCCCGAATCGGAAGAACCCATATTGGAAGAAGAGAACGAATCCGAATCATGCGAACTAATATCAAACTCTCTCTCAGGTGAGCTAGACCCGTCGGAGCTGAAATCCTCCGAGAAGGGATGAGAAATCACCTCCTCTCTTCTAATTCCCATTTTTAGAAGCAAAATACCCCACTTAACAACTGTTTTGGTGGCAGTAGAAAGGTCTCAGTTTGAGATCCAGAAATTGCGCTAAAGATGGAAGCTTTGGTTGATTCTTTTGCGTGATTTCGTCGAGAATTAGGCAGCGCTGGTGGTGGTGGGTCGCGCTCGGTTGAGAGAGAGAGAGAGAGAGAGAGAGAGTATTAGAGAAGGT
>JAJGRW010005150.1:0-24415 GCA_025461045.1 Carex parvula
GAGCTATAATATATTTTTAGTATTTTCACAATGACATGATAATCGCTATTTAGAACCTTGGTTATTACTAGTACCACCTCTTAATGTGCTATAGCTAGGGGGGACAACAAGTTGGATATTATCCGACCGAATTCGGATCCGTATTCAAAAATTAGATATGGATATCCGATACTCGAATATCCGTCCATATAGTGGTACAGACATGGTTTTGAATTTTAATTATCTGTATCTGAATAATAGATATATACCATATAAACTATAGTTTAATATATATTATGAAAATATTTGTTGCACTGAATCTGAATTCGCTCTTAGAACCATTTTTTTTACAACCTGTCATTGGATTAGAATTAATAAAAGACAACTAGTAAATGAGCTTGCTCATATTATCCGTCACTGGTCACTGGTTTTATAAATGAGGAGGGTTCAAATGCCTCTATTTTTTTGTGCCTCTACCATGCCTCCATTTTTAAAACTTTAATAACTCAAATTTAAAACTTAAAAGTCAAAATAAAACCGTTGGATATGATCTACATCATTTTATCTATGTGCTCATAAAAAAATATCACATTTTAATTTTGTTTTTATGTGAATCAATAAGTTGAAAAATCAACGTCTAGAAATTATCCACATTAGTATGTTTTTTACAAGCTCTTGATGACAATCAAAACAAAATTGAAATGTCATAATTTTTTACACGTGCATAGATAAAATGATGTAGATCATATCCAACGGTTTTATTTTGACTTTTAAGTTTTAAATTTTGAGTTATTAACTTTTTAAAATGGAGGCATGGTGGAGGCATAAAAAATGGAGGCATTTGAACCCTCTTCTTTATAAATTGGTCCCCTACTTTGATTTCAGGCTTTCTGAGAAACCTAAGACTTAAAGACTTCAGATACATGTTATAACAGATGAATATTCTCGTACCAGTCATTATATGATTCCATCTGCATTTTGTCCAGCCTTATTCATTAATTAGAATGTCAGCATGAGATATGAATTAAATTAACCCTTCAATTTATTTATTTTAGTGCAATAAATTTTAGAGATAATTCATTAACTCGTGCAATTTCTTATTTATCCCTCATATAATTAATCTCATGTTTACTCTAATTAAACTATTAAAATAAACCTTTGTTTACTTCTAATTAAGAACTACAATATCAAAATACCCTGAACTCTCAGCTGGACATTATGATTGTCATCAAATCCTTCAATTTCAACTTTAAATCAGACGTGCGCTCATCAATATATACTTTCTTATTTGAATACATATATATATGTCTAAATTCTTAAATATATTTTATAACCTGATATATTTATTAATCTTTACCGTTTATTTTTTTAAGAAAAAAATATGCATTCTTCTTATTTGAATATACTACTTTAAGAGGAAAACAGAAATAGTAAAGGAAATATCAGCATCAAGTGGTGTAAAGATTGAAAACTTTATTGTTTCAGTAAAAATTTTGAAAACTTTTTTTTAGTAAAAATTGCATGGTGAACATTATTGTTTCAGTATCAAATGCATAATTTTAACTTTGTAATTCTTATTTGGAGGTAAACTAGGGTCTTTAATAACTTAATTTTAGTTAATATGAGCTCAATTACACGAGGAATAAATAAGAAAAAATAACAAGAGTTCAGTAAATAAGCTAAATTTAAATCTCTGCAGTATACAAAAAAACTGTACAAATTATGAAGAATATATAGAAAATTATCTCTAAATTTTAAATCTTCGTACTTATTTCAAATACAAATTATCTCAGCCACATGACCATAGGATTCTCATATTTTTCTAGTTGTTGTGACTAGCTATTATTATATTAAAATATTATGGTAGGGTAGGTTATAATGCTTCGACTAAACAAGCAAGGATAACTGGCATTATGTCGCCATAAAAACACAGTAACTGTAGCAAATGCTTTAATTGCACTTCAACAGAAGGCTTCTGTATATTACTAGTGATATAAATTCGATTCCCTATATTGTCACTTTTTAATCTGACGAACGACCGACAAATCAGCCACATAATTCCCGAGTCTAGAATATCAGCAAAGTAATACTATTATACTACAGGCCCATTTCACCCCCAAATTTCGCTAAAATATTCGAAGAGAAATTAAAACCATGTGAGCTACAGAAGAGAGAGTTAGGAACCAAGAGAGAAGGCGTGTTTGGGCAACCTCTGCCAATCTTTGTGTGTGTGTGTGTGTTTGAGACTTGAGAGTGAGAGAGAGAGAGAGAGAGAGAGAGAGAGAGAGAGAGGAAGGGAGCAGATGGTTGATTGCGATTACGTGATTTCTATAGTTGTAGGTGTTATCATGAGAAAGAGTATCAGCCGATTTCATGAGATAGCAAAGATTTCCATGGAGTTCATTATGTCTCTTCTCACTGTTGGATTTGCATCTAATGCTTTGGCTTTTCGTAGATCTGGTCCCTTAATTACTGGAGTTCAGACATGGCAGCTAGACTGAATTAATTGTGTATCTTTTGTGCGACCATTTCAAATTTCAGCATATATATAATTATATATGTACAAGTGAGTAGTAACCTCTATAAATTTTTCGGTTAAATTTTGTTTACTTCCGAATTCGCATCATTTTCTTTCCTCTTTATTGGATTATGAATGTATGTATAATGTAGATCTAAGTAGTGGAATGTTGGGACTTCTGTAATCTAAATTAAATTGTTACTTCACTAGGTTGATCTACAATTGTATGAAGGTTTATAATTTTATTATCCTGTTTCAACCTGAGCTAGTGTGACAATGTGTCTTAAATCTTAACTGGGTATTTTTTTTAAGTTTAACCGGGTATTTTTCCTATGTCTTATTTTTTCTTCTATTTTATTTTTTTTTCCGGAGAAGAGACAAGTTTCAAGTTTTTGCTCTTCGAGATCATTGTAATTTTTCCCTTATTTTTTTTTCTAAGTAATCTGGTGCCTTTGGAGAAATAAAGATCAAATTACCTTGTAACGTGGATAGCTGCCCATACAAATCATGAAATTAGCTTCATATTGTTTTTTCTCTGTACATTAAATTGAGTGTTTTTGTTGAAGTAACATTATAGTTAAACCTCCCAGAGCACCTGGATCATTGATCTCACACTGTTAAAACAAGAACCAGGATTTACAAAATTAATCAGTATACTACTGTCCCACTATTATTCATGCATGTTTTTGAGATTCTTCATAGTGAGCTTTCAAAAAAAGAGATTCTTCATAGTGCACATTACACATACTGCCAGGCAGCAAATGGAGAACAATGGGGGCTGGAATATTTCAGTTTAACAGCATCTGAAAACCAACTAAAATTTGTTCCGGATTGAATTTGGTTTGGGATCTTCAGGTTATGGTTCAGTTCAGATTTCAGAACCTCAGATGCAGGTTGTCTTCGGTTCAGTTCGGCTCATGAGTTATTCGGTATTGAACTTCTGGTGTCCATTTTGGGCGCGGCTCTTCCTTTTATACGACTTAGTAATGTAAGATGTATTTCAAACCACTAAGCTTCTCACAGTAGGGCTTCCAAATGAAGTTTATGCATGTCAGGACTGGCTGGCTTGAGCGGGGGTTAGTGTTGAGGAAAAAGTGGCATAATTATACGATTGATACCAGTATGAGCTCTGTACTGGACCAGGCAGCCATAGATCACATATATAGATGGCACAGAAACTTGCACTGGGCAATGGACATGTCCAATGGTTATTGGGGAAGAGCCTATATTATCCTGTTTGCACTAAAGAATGGACATGTCCTGTGCTTTATATGAATGGATAGTATAAACATATTAATTGGCTAGTTGCAGTAACGCCTATAGATAAGCCTGGTGATGTAAGACAAAGAACAACTTCAATAGCAACTCCCTTGATTTCCTTCAGTCGGGATAGAGTTACTGTTGTTGGGACCGACCAAAATCATTGTCGGTGATCATCGTAGGACCATCTGTGTTGAATATAAACTGAAGTGTGGAAGCGTACTTTAATTCTTGACTGTCTTGTGTGTGAAAGCGCCGCTGATTCGGTTCTTCCAGAATAACACCTCTCAGAGAGTCTCCTCTGTTATGTTTTTTCCAAAGTTCTTTCACATACCTCTCTAATGGAATAAGAGGATATGAATTTAGATGCCTTGTATTATGGGGACCAAATCATATATATACAGTCCAAGAAACCTCTTGGTTATCTTATGTTGTAATTATTCAATTCAGCTCATAATTAAATTAAATATTACATCTTAAGTTTTACACATTGGTCCACACCATATATGACACATTATTACTCAATAAATTATAAACCGCATATGGCTACTTTTAATTGAGCATAATATTGACAGTATATAATACAAAATTAATTTACATATTAGTCCAACATTGGATTAATGATTCAACAATCTCCCACATGGACTATATATGAAACCTTATAATTATGTGTTGTGCATATATAACTATATTGAGATCTCAACCTTTCTGTCATTTCTGAGTCCCGAAACAATTCTGTCCATCAATTACATCAATATAGGATCAAATCAGCTTTTGCCACATTTATTCATAACTCAGCCAACAGTGGTCACATATATTGACATAACCGAATGACATAAATTACGACGTTGATGTGTAGCATAGAAATTTCAAGTAATGTGATCATAACGTGCCTATTTTCAACTAGTCCACCTTAAATGAGATCAACTTTAATAGAGTCAGAATGTAAAATAAACTGAAGCTTTATTTGTGCAGAATTATCTTTAAACTTTAAAATTTAAAAATCACATATGTCATACAAGCATAATTACAAACTCCCACTAAAACCTGAATATCCTAAAAAAAGTGAAGATCTTTAATTTGACATGACACTCAAAACCAAACGAGATGATCACTTGATGAATTTTGAATACTATTGTCGAAAATATACTTGATTGAGCCCATAGATGAATTTTCTTAATTTGCAAACTATATGCTTTAGATCTCATGACTCAAAGTTTTATGGCCGCAACATATAAATCATATCATTAATATCAGTATTGAGAAATGACATATTAACATCCATATAATGTAAGTCAAGATCGAAAATGCACCATTAATGTTATTATTATCCTAAAAGACTTTTAAAGTAACTGAAGAGAAAGTCCATTTATAGCTAATGTCATTTTTCTGTGTGAAGTCATTTGCGACGAGACGTACTTTGTATTGCTCCCACATTGTCATTTAAATTCCATCAAAAGCAATAGATTTTGTATTTTATGACAAATGAACAAAATCACAAATATCTTTTTTCATTTCATAAACTTCATCTCCATATCATGGTATCTACCCACTTTACCTAGTGGATATCCTTAATGACATGTATTCTTGAGGTGTTGAGTTTGATCTTCGGTATTATCATTGATTATTGTGTCTTGAACAAAATCAGGATGGAAATCCATCAAAATCCTGAATAATACCAATAACACCTTTGGGAATATTTACATATTCCTTATCAAAGATAAAATCATAAACCGTATCCCCCCGCAAACTCAACATTTTCAAAGAACTTTGCATTTTTTTTAAAATTGACCTTGTTGTGGGATCATAAAACTCATATCGCTGTAATGTTTCAATTAAGAATATAAGTTGCAATCTTAAGTCCTTTTTCCCAAAGTAATTATGATAACGAAATAAGATAATTTTTTTTTATTATATCCTTAAGTGTTATGTTTCGTCTTTCAGCCACACCATTCGTAATGGATAAAACCATACATGATATACCATTTTACGATATTGTTGTACTTTAGGAATTTAACAAAAATATATAGATGTCGTTCACTTGAACCGTCATATCTACTGTAGTATACAACACCACAGTCAATCCTGACGCTTGAAATCCTTATGTTGAGTTGATTTTCAACATCATCCTTATAATTTTGAACACATAAAAAAAACTATGCTTTCTCATAAATGAGATAAATATAGCCATTATCTAAATATTTGTCTATGAACATAATAAAAATAATGTACCTTTTATAACATTCGTAAGAAAATGGTCTACAAATATCTGAATTTTATTAGTTCCAAGACATCCTGAGACTTATTAGCTATAAATATCCTCCAATTGGTTTGTTTTATCTTAATACAATCAACCCAAATATCTAAATTTGTGTTATCTAAATGCTCGAGAATTTCATTATGACAGAAGTATCTTTACTCCATCGGAGATATAACCGAAATGCTTATGCCATAATGTAACCAAAATTTCCATTGCTTTACTTTTATTAACACTTCAAGTACTTAAATGCAATGACTTGTTATATGAAACAATTATGTGTGTAGATTTTAGATTATTATAAGCTGAAATAAGACTTAAATCCAACCACTTTTGAATCATGAAACAAATCAAATTTTCTATTTCTAAAATAACAAGTAAATTCATACTTGTACATAGCAGAAATAGAAATTAAGTTACGTCTAAAAGACAAAACTATAAATGTTTCATTTAGATTCAAATAAAATCCAGTCTTAAATAATAATCTAACTTTTAATTGCTTCAACTTTAGCATTTTTGCCGTCGCCAACATAGATGTATCTTTACCATCACTAGGCTACGGCTACTCAAATAACCTTGCATAGACACACTAATGTTAGTCATGACACCAGAATATATCCACCACGTGTGTCTAAGTATCAAAGTTAAATTAACCTCAAAAAACCATATTAATAAGCATACTTTTCTTGACACGCAAAGCATGCACTACTACAAAAATAGTCATTGTACACTGCACATTGTACACGGATTTGGCAATTATATTAAAAACAGTGTACCAAATATGATTTTTTACTTGTCCAAAAGATCTGCACGATTTCTACACGGATAATTAGTTAATAATCAGTGTAGAATTATTAGAGAGAGCTACACGGTTTATTAGAAACCACAAATCCGTGTGTAAAGAAGTGGGTGTGCAAATAATTGAGAGAGCTACACGGATTGTTGTTAAATATCCGTGTAGGAATATTACACATGGTTTTTTGATAATATAGCCGTGTAGAAATAGTATAATTGTACACGGATTTATAACTAAATAGCCGTGTATGTTTAGTTGGAGAGCTACACGGATTTATAACTAAATAGCCGTGTATAAAAGTGTAGGGTTTTAATGTCTTCCCCTTCCAGCGCCGTTTTGATCAAGTCTTTTATTTCATCTCTCTGAACTGAGCTTTTTCCTATCAGATTTCTGCGAATTGATCGAGGCCAGTAGCTGAGATCTGAGATCTTTGAATTAAGTTTGTATTTTCTCCTCTCCATCTTTCTAAGGTTAGTAATATGTATTTAAATCATTTTATTCCTCTAATTTTCTGTTATTTAGGCTTATTTAGGTCATTTCATGCATGCTTGATTTCTTAATTTTAGATGTAATTAATTAGTGTATTGTGGTCCAATAACCGACCTTTAGATGCTTTTAGGTCCATGCCCGTTCAAAATTAATCCAATAGGGATTAATTTTAGGATAGTCCCCGTTTTGGGACTGCTCTTTGAATATTATGTCTCATTTAGGATGTGAACACATATTAGCGGGATTTAATTAGTATTTGAGGAAAGTTCGACAGTATTTTCCCTTATTGCTCCTACGAGTATGTGGTTTGTACGCATACTTGGGGAGTTAAGGGGAAATGCTGCCGAATTTTTCTCAAATACTAATTAAATCTCGCTAATATGTGTTCACATATGAGACATAATATTCAAAGAGTGGGTTAGGATTGTAAACCGGTCCTTTGTAAGCCCAAAATTTTGTACACGAAGGAGAATGTTGACCATGCATGATTAATTGATCAAATCATTTTTTTAATTTAATTTACAGATGGATCGAAGCTGGATGTATGAAATGCGACGTGACAGTGAAGAATATTTGGTTCGCGTTGATGAGTTTATAAAATTTGCTGAGAGTTATAGAGTGAAGAAAAAAGAAGAAGACATTTTATGTCCTTGTAAAGATTGTAAAAATTTATTAAGATTTTTGGACATCGAAGAAATTAGAGCTCATTTGATTTGTCGGGGATTTAAGAAGAGATATACATGTTGGTTCATGCATGGTGAGAAATTTGGGGAAAAGTAGTAGTGCCAATAAAGATTGTAATCGTGAATTGAATGATGAGAATGTTGGAATTTCTGATAATTTTGAACTTGATTGGAACGAGGATTATGAGAGTGCCGAATATTCTGATAACGTCGAACCGAAAATGACGATGATGAGATGGAGATGAATTTTGATGAAAATGTAGAACACAAGTTTACTGAAAATTTGGAGGAAATGTTACGTGATGTGGAAGATGAAATTAGTGATAAAAATTATGATAAATTTCAAAATTTGTCTAATGAATTCAAAAAGCCGTTGTATCCCGGGTGTACCAAATTTACAAAAATGTCAGCTGTGTTGAAATTATTAAACTTAAAAGCAGACAATGGTTGGAGCGATAAGAGTTTCACGTCCTTATTACAGCTTTTACGAGAAATGCTCCCAGATAACAACGAGTTACCCGGTACAATATATCAGGCAAAGAAGTTGATATGTCCAATGGGGTTGAAGATCGAAAGAATACATGCATATCCGAATGACTGTGTATTGTATCGTAATGTAGTACGAGGCCATGCATGTCTGTCCTAAATGCGGTGTTTCACGATATAAACGTCGTAAGGACCAGGACACTGATGATTGTAACGAGGAACACAAATGGCCGACCTCCGGCTAAGGTGTTGTGGTATTTGCCGATAATACCGAGATTCAAACGGTTGTTTGCGAATCCCAAAGATGCAAAATTGTTGCACTGGCACGAAGAAGAGCGCAAAAATGACGGTAAACTAAGGCACCCGGCTGATTCTCCTCAATGGAGAAACATTGACAGACATTTCAAAGAATTTGGTTCTGAAACGAGGAACCTTAGGATTGTGGTGAGCTCAGATGGAATGAGTCCGTTTGGAAGTATGAGCAGTCGGCACAGTACTTGGCCAGTTCTTTTATGCATCTACAATCTTCCTCCTTGGTTGTGCATGAAACGCAGATATATAATGATGTCATTACTAATCCAAAGACCCAGACAACCCAGAAATGATATAGATGTATATCTCGCACCATTAATCGAGGACCTCCAAAAATTGTGGCGTGATGGTGTCCCGGTGTGGGATGCGTATATGAAAGAGACCTTTAACTTGCGGGCCATGGTGTTTTGCACCGTAAATGATTTCCCCGCGTACGGGAATTTGTCGGGTTACACTTGTAAAGGAGCAAAAGCGTGCCCGATCTATGTAGATGACACGCAGGTGCTGAGGTTGAAAAATTGTCAAAAGAATGTATTCATGGGGCATCGTAGGTTTCTTCCTATTAATCACCCATATCGTAAGAAGAAGATGACATTCAACGGGAAAATTGAGCTTGGAGTGGCTCGTCATCCATTAGACAGGGAGAGTGTCTTCGAACGGGTAAAAAACATTGATGTTGTTTTTGGAAAATGCGCCAAAGCACTACCGAAGAATATTTGGAAAAAGAGGTCCATATTTTGGGAGCTACCGTACTGGAAATATTTAGAAGTGAGGCATTGCCTAGATGTCATGCATGTTGAAAAAAATGTCTGCGACAGTTTAATTGGTTTATTATTGAACATTCCGGGGAAGACTAAAGATGGTATTAAAGTGAGAAAAGACATGGTAGAGATGGGAATACGACACGAGCTCGCACCGCAGGAGAAAGGGAAGCGCACATACCTACCCCCGCACTGTGCACAATGTCAAAGAAAGAGAAAACAAGCTTCTGTGAATGCCTCCATAGTATAAAAGTCCCATTAGGATATTCTTCGAATATTAAGAAGTTGGTGTCGATGAAGGACTTGAAACTGGTCGGTCTGAAATCTCACGACTGTCATGTTTTATTGACACATATAATTCCCGTTGCAATTCGGGGAATTTTATCAAAGCACGTTCGTCAAACCATTACGAAGCTTTGGTCTTTCTTCAATGCAATAAATTCCAAAGTGATAGACCCTCTAAAATTGTACTCTTTGCAAAAGGAGGTCGTCGTTACTCTTTGCCAACTTGAGATGTATTTTCCGCCATCTTTTTTCGATGTTATGGTTCACCTTGTTGTTCATCTTGTGAGAGAAATTAAGATTTGTGGTCCCGTGTTCCTTCGGTATATGTATCCATTCGAGAGATACATGGGCATCTTGAAAAAATACGTAAGGAACCGACATCGACTCGAAGGCAGCATTATAGAAGGATATTCTACGGAGGAGGTGATTGATTTTTGCACCAACTACTTGACCGGTGTGGATCCTATTGGCGTTCCAAAATCTCGATACGAGGGAAGGCTACAAGGAGTCGGGACAATTGGGTTGAGAGCCGTAGTTGCTGATCTAAATGAACTACAAAAGGCACATTTTATTGTACTACAACACATGACAGATGTTGCTCCCTATATAGATGAGCACATGACAATCCTTCAACAACAAAACTACACGAGGAGTCAGAAGTGACTTACTAACGAGCATAATCGTTCTTTTATAGGATGGCTGAAAGAAAGAGTGCAGTCACACCCCGTACCTGAAATTGTTAAACTGCTTGGCGAAGGACCCCAAATTGTTGTTAGAACATTCCAAGGATACGAGATTAACGGATATACATTTTACACTAAATCCCAGAGTGATAAGAGCACGATGCAAAACAGTGGGGTGACGTTGGTGGCGACCTCTCAAGAATTCAGTAGATCCGGAGATGGCCGGGCTGTAATAGCATCGAAGTCATATTATGGCGTTATTCAAGAAATTTGGGAGCTCATTTACAGTCCTCACCTGAGCATTCCCATGTTTCGGTGTCAATGGGTCGAAGACCGAGGTGTTAAAGTTGATAACGACGGGTTCACACTCGTTGATTTAAACAGGGTTGGGCATGTTGATGATCCGTTTATACTCGCCAAGCAAGCCACCCAAGTCTTTTATGCCACTGACCCGAGTGATGATAGGTTGAGCGTCGTCCTATCCGGAAAAAGAAGGATTGTCGGGGTAGAAAATGTCGTCGATGAAGAAGAGTACGACCAGTTCGACGAAGTACCTCCATTTTGTACCGATGTGCAAACTGAGATAGCAACACTTGAAGGGGTAGACGAAGCTGACTACATGCGGTCCGACCACAATGAAGGATTATGGGCCGAGGGTACTGTTCAAATAGTGGAAAAAAGGAGAAAAAGGAAAAAAAAAGCATAATGTATAATATTTATTTTGTTTAAGACCTTGTAGCTTTTAATATTGCAACTTTAGCTTGTAATATATCAAATAAAAAAGAAAAAAAAGAGGAAAAAAAGGAAAAAAGCATAATGTAGTATTAGTATTATCAAATATTATCAAATATTAGTATTAGTTTTTGAAACAATGAAGGATTATGTTTAATGATGGATTATCAAATATTATCAAATATTGCAACAATGAAGGATTATGTTTAATGCTTATAATATTATCAAATATTAGTATTAGTTCTTGAAAATATTAGTTAAAACATTTAATAATAAAATAAAATAAATAAAATTTCAGTATTAGATTTTAATATTAGTTTCTGAAATTTTACTTAATTTATTATTACTTTAGAAATATTAGAAATCTGAAATTTTACTTAATTTACTATTACTTTATAAATATTAGAAATCTGAAATTTTACTGAACCTGGGTTCGGACCTATTTATACACGGACATTTAGCTAATAGTCCGTGTAGAAATGGAAGAGAGCTACACGGTCTATTAGCTAGATGTCCGTGTAGAAAGATAATTGCACACGGTTTATTAAGTAGATGTCCGTGTAGAAATATAATTGTACACGGTCTATTAGGTAGATGTCCGTGTAGAAAGAGGTCCGACAGGCGGGTCCCAGGTTCAGTTACACAATTTTTTAGCTCCCTATAACCCAAGCGCCCGATCCGCCTCTCGAATTTATTTTTCCAGAAGACTTAACTCCGAACTCTTTCAAATTCTGCCTCCTCCGCCTCTGCCTCCTCGATCCGCCTCTCGGTCCTCCGCCTCTCCGTCGGCCTCCCCTCTCGGTCCTCCGCCTCCTCTCTGTCCTCCGCCTCTCGCTGGTCTCCTCTGCCATCCTCCTCTGCCACATTTCGCTCCTCTCGGTACATTAGGTATAATTTTTGGTATTTGGTTGTACAAGAATATCAATTCATTTTGAATGAAATTTTATTTAGGGTTTAGGGTTTTAATTGATATTTGGTTGTACAAGAATTTTTGTGCTACAATTACTTGTGCATTTTTGTACACGAATTACACTAAATAATTTGATGAGAATTACTTGTACAAGAATATCAATTCATTCATTACTTGTGTAAAAAATTATTTAGGATTTCATTATTGTTCACTTATGATTTCATTACTTGATATTTAGGATTTAGGGTTTTAATTGATATTTGGTTGTACAAGAATTTTTGTACAAGAATTACTTGTGCATTTTGTACAAGAATATCAATTTAGGATTTTTGTACAAAATATCAAGTTTACTTGTGTAAAAAATTCTTGTATAAGAAATATCAATCCATTTACACTAAATAATTTGGTGAGAATTACTTGTACAAGAATATCAATTCATTCATTACTTAACTACAAAATTATTTAGGATTTCATTATTGTATAAGAATTACTTGTACAAAAAATTGATATTTAGGGTTTAGGGTTTTAATTGATATTTAGGGTTTAGGGTTTAGAGTTGTCAATTTGCTCCCATTCGATAGATTTTAATACTCAACTATTTGTATTCTCTTTGTACACAATTGTGATTTGATCTTTAATTTCATGCAGAACCATGTCGGATGAGGATGAGTACGTCGATATGATGGCAGAAGAGGAGCAGGAAGCTACTGCCTCAACAGAAAGAAAGAAAAGAGGTCCGACAATGTGCACGGGCATGTCCGAGCAGAAGCAATTGGAAATCTGGTTCACAGAAGACGGGCGTGCGCAGGGAGAAAAACTGATCAAATACTCAAATTGGTGTACGAGTTTGGTGAGGCAAAATACGAGTATCCTTGTAGAGAGATGGGATCATTTTGAGGATACGGTGAAGGACGAGTGGTGGAACAGGGTGAAGGTAAAGTGCTTAACAACTCTTTGCTTTATTTTCACTTATGTATCTATACTTGAATACACTAAATTTGGTGTCAATCAGGCTCAGTGGAACATCAAGAATGATGTTCCAAAGGATAAGACTTGGAAGATTATGAATGCGGGTTGGAAGCAATTCAAGAGCACGTTGAAGACGGAGTTCATGGAGAAAGGGAGAAATCCGGTCGGCTACTACAAATGGCTAAAACAAGAGGACTGGGATGCGTTTCAAGCTTTGAAGTCCACCAAAGAGTTCCAGGTATCTAACTCGTGCCAAATTTTCACTTATTCTTTCTCGATATGTACTTATCTTTCTAAAACTAAGTGATTGTTATTGTCTTGTTTCTGTGAAGGCAAAAAGTGATGAAGGCAGGAGGACCGTTGCCTTCAACAAGTATCCACACCATCTAGGGTCAGCTGGTTACGAGGGTAAGAAGGCAGAATGGAGGAAAATACTGGACCAAAACAAGGATTCTGACTCACCCGTGGTTAGGATCCAAAATCCAAGGGGCCAAGATTGGTTCATGGGTAGATCCGAGGTAACCGCTGACGGGAGGATAGTACTCCCAAAGGATTTGCAACTCGTGGCTCAAAGAATGGTAAGAGTCCTTTATTCTTACTTTGTGACATTCATCCGAAAATTATAACTCCGAAAGTACATCAATTGTTCTTTTGCTTTAACTAATTCTTCTACTTGAACAGTTGGCAGTGGAGGAGGAGGTCAACTCGGGTGCCCGGAGTGTCGAAAGACAAAATGATTCCTTGTCCGCAGCGCTCGAGAATCCAGAACACCCGGGTCGAGTAAGGGGTGTAGGGGCCTATAGGGGCTGGAAGGAGGTGTTCCGAGTGGAGGGACAAAAACCTCGAAGAAAATCTCGTGCCAAGGTAAACAAAGACGAGATAGTTGCGCAGATACGCGCGGAGGTGAGCAAAGAGTACGACGCAAGGTTTGCTGAGATGGAAGCAATGTTGACACAAATTAGATCAGCAACTACGCAGCCATCCGAGCAACCACCTCCCATTTCGCCGGGAATTCGGCGAAGTAGTCAAGCATCCGGCACGTGGGCCTTAGACGATTTGGATAATCTCAAGGTAATCAATACTTGTTCATAATCTAAAGGTAATTAAAACCTGTTTGCAACCTTGTTAGACAATATCGCATCATTAAAATAAACAACTTTCCTATAAATTTGTAGGACCCCAGAGCATGCGACCTCGTCCTGTTGCATGGTAGTGCTCCTCTGATCGTTGCTAAGGGCGTTGTACATCCAGGAGCCAAGAGTGTACACTTTGGTCAGCTAAGGCCCGACCATGCATGCGTGCAGGTTGAGTTAGTCGTGGATGGGTGGCAGCGCGTACCCCTTCCTGTCCTTACCGACGAAATGCTTGTGCTTGATGACGCACGGATGTCATTTGTCCAATGGCCCAAGAGTCAGATTGTTTTGGACCAGGTAATCCATAAAAAAATCCATTTATTTGTTACATTCAACTCATTCTTTTTGAAATACTAGAATAATCCATCTATAACTTGATACAGACACGAGGAGATGATGTTACCGGTACGGCGATGTCACCGGTACGTCAGGAGGTGGCTTGCGACGTCGCGGCTGACGCGCCACAATCATCGCCCCGTCCTATGGTGACCGAAGAAGAATACAGCCGTTTGCCCAATGATTTGCGCCTTCTCCACGACTACTTGATGACGGCGCCCGAAGGCATGGAGGCTATCATCATCCCTGTCCCACCTGGGATGTTTCTACACGAAGGCAGGGATCTCCTGCTGTCGTTCAAAGACTTCAAGGACCTCTTCCACCACTCGTCATCCGACAAATGGCTCGATGTTTCACACATCACCATTTTTCTCATGTTAGTGATATTAAAATATTTTCATTATTGTATAGAACTCAAATATATATTCTAATTACGATATGATGAGTTTTTAGGAAGCTAGTCCGAAACTGTGATGAGATGGTTGAAAAGAAGAACTTGTGCATGTTTCTGGACCCCGAGAAAGTGAGTTCTACGGCAGTGACATATTATCCGGATATGGCTATCGAGTACATGTGTTCTGCGATGCTTCGTGCTAAGGCGGAGGAGAAGAAATTCATTCTCATGCCATACCACGAGGGGTTAGTTCTAATCTTAACTTATGTGTTGTTTATATTTTAATTAAAGAATTGTATAAAGGAATTAAAAGTTAAACATAAAAAAATGAAATCACACCATCAATCATAGCAAATACTCGTGTCACTTTTATACGCTAATGTACTATAATTCTTCTCCTCGATCCCACAGCAAACATTGGTGCTCGATTCTCATTGTGCCGTACCTAAATACGAGCATAATTGTTGATTCTTGTAAGCCCAAAGGAAGGATCGCGGCTGACAAGTGCAAAGTTATCTTCCCTTTTGTGAATAAGTAAGCAATAATAATTCTATAGGTTTGCATTTCTTTCAATCATATCAAATTATAAAATTGCTAATTACATTCACTCAACTTTGTAAGGGCTTTTACGAAATATATTAAAGAGGGAGGATCAGATAGCACGGGCACGCGCAAGAAAGCAAGTTGAGTTGGAAGTGGATGTTGGTGAGCACACTCTTTATGAGTTAGAAATTTCATATCTTGTTAAAAAAATTATTGTCATTCTAACAAATGCCGCTAAATGTAAATTTCAGAGCCCGCAACAGGAGGAGGGTTGGGAATGCGCATATTACACGATGATATTCATGTTGGACTTTGTCGAAAGAGTACAATTCCTATTCCCAAAAGCGGTATGTACTTCATATTAATTTCCTATATAATAAGCAATTGATATCTACCTTTTCTGAAATACTAACTATTATCAAATTATAATTTTGTAGAATGTGACAAAGCAAGCGCATTACACCAAGGATCAGATCGACGATGTGCGGTGCATGTGGGAAAGGTGGTTTGCCATGGAATTTTGTAATCCTCGATATGGATTTGCATAGATTTGTAATAAAAATATGTTTCGAATGAATTTATTGCTATATGAATTTTGTATAAATTTAGTATATGAATTTCTTGCTAATTAATCTGTTTCGAATGAATATGGAATTTTGTATTTCTGTCGCAAAAAATTGGCTAGCAAAGCTGGAGGCTAGCCCAAAAACAAAATATACAAAAAAAAAAGGTATTTATACACGGATATTTCACAATTGTGCGTGTACGATAGAAAAAACAAAAAAAATTAGGTATTGCACACGGCTATTAAACAATTGTCCGTGTATAATACCTAATAGAGCTACACGGACATTTTATAAAAATCCGTGTGCAATACTAATCATACACGGATATTTTAGAAAAATCCGTGTATGATAGCTATGCTGGAGGCGAAATACAACAAAATATTAGCTTATTTGTACACGGATATTTACCAAACGTCCGTGTATAATAGCTAAGAGAGCTACACGGACTTTTATTAAAAAGCCGTGTAGAAAGAGTAATCGTACACGGTTAATAAAGGGAATATCCGTGTAGCTCGGTACTTGGAGAGCGACACCGGCAGGTCTTTGTACACGGTTAATTAGGGGATATCCGTGTAGAAATCATTATAATCACACACGGTTAAATATCCGTGTGTAGTTTCTGACCTATTCATACACCCTGGATTTAAACACGGCAGGAAATCCGTGTAGCTCTTCCATTAATGTCCGTGTGCAATCTCTTTTTCTGTAGTAGTGATGCCAAGTATTTAATTGCTTAATTCTTTATTGTTGTGTATTTTAGGTATTGAATTTTTAATTGATTGGATACACTTTTTCACTTTTAAATTTATAAAACCTTAGTACACACTGATAGGTCGGTTGCAAGCATACAACCTATCCCTTGTAGTAATATAGGTATCGATCCAAAGATAACGGGAAATATTACTTTCTACTAAATTAATGAATTCTAAAAGGTGCAATTAAAGTAAAGGGGGTTTGTTGCAAATTGGTTTGGTTGGGTTCAATACCCGAATGAGAGTTTAACTAAAACAAACAAATTTAAATAAACAAATAAAAAGAGTTTTTGTGTTTCAATTAAAGAGAAGTCTAGAGGCTATTGGCTTTACAATCACTTGGTCAAATCCATACTTATTCGGTTTCTAAATTCATGTTTGCATTGTTGGAATTTCTAAGCCTAAAATGTCATTAAGGGTCACTTTCGTAATTAATGACGTGCCTAAACAATTCGGGTTTCACGATTAAGTCCTTCACCCTTGCGGTTTAGACCATAAGCATAGGTTAACCTAGTTTATCCCTAAATACCAATACTTCACGATTAAGTCATTCATATGATATTTGGTTCAATTCTAGAGGTCCCAATTAAATATGAGACTTCACGTTAAGTCTTTCACCTCAATTCCACATTTGTTCCTTGTGCTTCCGGACTAAGAATTCATGGGTGCGCTAACATCCATGAGAAATATAAGAGAAAACATGATAAAATTAAGAAAAACAAGAAAGAGAATAGACTACACCAATCTCCTCGCTTGCTGCTCTTATCTTCACAATGTTTCGCTTGAGCAACCTTCAATCCTTGCTCCAATCGCCTTGATTCGCTTGGAAAAGAGTAAAGAAGTGTGGAGAATTTTCTAGAATAAAAGCTAAAATAGAAGTCAAAACAAAGATGGAATTCTCTTGCTGCCTCCCTCTAATATATAGCAATTTTTGTTGCTTGGGAAACATATTCCCCAGAATATGGCAGCAAATCTGAGAAGATATTGCGAAATCAGGCAAGATTGACATTGGTGCGACCTCTCATGCGGCCTTCATAAAATTCCGCGTGGCCCGCATAAAATGGGAAATCGGCTTAATTTGCTAAGGAAAGAGGTTTGTGCGGCTGGTTGTGCTGCTATAGAGACCCATACAAAATGAGATTTTTGGTTCATGCAACCCGCACAAAATGCTTGTACAGGCCGCAGAACTCTCGGGAAGAATTGAGATTTTTTTTATTTTAATTCTGAATTTCTTGTGCAGCTTCATTTTATTTTCGTGCGGCCCGCACATAATTCGTGTGGCCCGCACCAGCCTGTATTTTGCTCCGTTTGCTCGATTTCTGCAATTTAAATAAGAAAAAGGCAAGTAACTTGGTTCTTTGGTAAATTATATACTAAACTAAGCTAAAATAAAAAAAATTTGGTACAGTTTTAGAGGTGAAACCCTAACCGAAAGTATATATAATTGAGGCTTATCATTTATGCTTTTCAACAATTCAAAATATACAACTACTACCACCCGGTTTAACTGATTTCCTTTCTTGTTCCTATTGAGGTGTTGTATATGCAGATACCATACTCTTGTTTCTTATCTCTATTCATTTGACTTTATACCTTATTGAAAATTTGATTTGTCAAGATCGATCAACTTGAATCTTTTTGTTCTTACAAATCTATTTTTTCAATAGTCAAAACAAAATCATAAGTCTTAAACTAAATTATTCGTAAAAGTGCCCCTAAATGCTTCTAAAATGGTCCTTTATTAGGATCATATGACGTGTGCGATTTGACTTCTCCCTCTTAAAATCAGAGGTATTCATAACCGTACGTATTTGAGAATCAATCCTTAACGCATGTCAAGATCCTAATTATGAGAACTAACATTAAGTTCTCTTTTCATTCTCTTCATTTTGATGCTAAAATTGATATTAACTAAAATTAGAACAATAAACAAACACAACATACTCAGAAAAATATCCATATATAATAATATTTTCAATAAAGGTAAACCCCATTACCTCAAGATACTAGTTCCATCAATAAGTTGTCTTTAGACGAAAATATTAATTTCTTATGGTATCTTGGTGTAGTAATCAAGCACTGATAATTAAGTAACATGTCGAACAATTAACTTTCCTTTGGGCTGAGTAAATTGATCACACATAAAAACTCAAACAATCATCATTGCACTTATTACCACAAGGCGCACATGAAACTTTAATAAAGATTGGTCTTCCTTTGGGCCGACGAATATTTACACTCATTACATGCACACAATAAAACTTTTATATTTTGGAAAAATTTTACATACACCTCTTGGTTGTCTTATGTTGTAATTATTCAATTCAGCCCATAATTAAATTGAATATTACATCTTAAGTTCTACATTAATGTCCACACCATATATGACACATTATTACTCAATAAATTATAATCACATATGACTACTTTAATTGAGCATAATATTGATATTATATAATACAAAATTATTTTACATATTAGTCTAACGTTGGATTAATGATCCAACAAATGTTTGATTCAAGATTTCAATTATGCAATGTTGGGCCTTCTGTCATAATTCTAACTGAACAACTGTTAGCGTTGAAGATGACTCTGATAGTATTTTGTTAGGATTTCTTACGAGAGGCCAGAAACAAAAGAGAAACAAGTGACATAATTTTATGAGGAAACTTAATTTTATTATTTGACTTCATATTACATATAATACAGATGATTTATTTATAACTACATAAAATTTCTAAAAAGAAAAACTTATAAATAACCTCCTTCCGAAAAATACCCTACGTACTCCTTAATTAACATACCTTGTCAAATATAAGTATGTTATTTCTGACGCTCTACTAAATTAAAGTCTGATGTAAATAGATAGTGATGAGATGAGATACATACACAACATAATAGTTTTTCAATCTTTAGTCATTTGGAAATTTGAACAGTTTTAGGTTTAGTTGTGAGAAGTTGTGCTTGTCCGATCAAATCTGCCCCCTTTCCTCCTGCTTCAAGGAAATATATTCACAGTACTTCACAAATTTTTTGAGTAGACTGTTTACTCATCAGCTACCAGTTCAAGGAACTATTAAAAATTAAATATTAAATGCAGGACATGTATCAGCAGGTAGTTGCCAAATAATGCCCAAACAAGCAACTTAGCAGAGGATATATAGCAGGTTTATAATAATAGGAAAACACAATAGCATTAGTTGTCTTATAATGACCAAACATAATAAGAGGATAACAGGCTTATAATAGCAGAAGACATCTGAACTGAATTCTAAACATAATTAAGGATGTTTATTTGTTCTAGGGCTGCCAAACTAGTCTTAGGGGCCCAATATATGTAATGAATATTTATGAAGGCCCAAAGACCTTATATAGTGTAAGTCCTATATCAAAAACATCTTGCTTCTGTTGAATAAAAGGCCTTGTTTTTATTCACAGCTTCCTTTTTGTAATTTATGTCATACAGTGTGCCTGAACAAGTGGTTTTGCAGGTTGCATCAGATTATCATGTGTACAGCTCGGTTGGAGCTTAGTGTCATATATACTACATGCTCATATTAATCTCTGACCTATTTTCTGTACAGGAGTGAGGTATATAATGTACGACAGTGTATAGTAGTGGTGTTTGGCAGTATACTATTATATGCATTAGCTTACGTGGTCCTATATATTGTATATATCTTTATCTTTTTTTTTTTTTTCAATTAGTTTATTTATAAAGGACCGTTTTCTTTTTGGTGCAAACTTATTGTATGTATGCAATATTATTTAGCGCATGTGATCCTATTTATCTTTATCCTTTTTATTTCAATTATCTTATAAATTTATAAATTAGTACCATTTTCCTATATATATATATAGAGAGAGAGAGATAGAGTGGCTAATATCAAAACGTTTGCACCAAGCCCTCTCGTGCAACCAAGTCGTTTTCGGATTTTCAAAGTCCAACGGTCGATCTGAACCGTTAGATGTGATCTCTATATTAAAATCTGCTTGGAGACCAAATTTTATATTTTTTGGAATTTTTTTGCTATTTATTAAGCCACTTTGAAAATTGCTGATCACATGGTCCAGAATTTAGTTGCACTGTTTTTACTGTTCACCCGGATCAGCAATTTTCAAAGTGGCTTAATAAATAGCAAAAAAATTCCAAAAAATGTAAAATTTGGTCTCCAAGCATATTTAATATAGATTGAACATCTAACGGTTCGGGTCGACCGTTTGGACTTTGAAAACCTGAAAACAACTTGGTTGCACGAGAGGCTTGGTGCAACGTTTGATATTAGCCACTCTCTCTCTCTCTCTCTCTCTCTCTCTCTCTATAATATATATATATATATATATAACGTTTGTTCCTAGCTGTGGAACAAATGCTTCGATTTACATTTTAAAGTCCAAATAGTCGATCCAACCAATTCAACATTTAATCCATATTAAAATTTGCTTGGAGACCAAATTTTACATTTTTAAATGTTTTTTTACTATTTATAAACCAGTTTTAAAATCGCTATTTTCAATGATCCAGAAAATTTTCACTGTTTATTAAAATCAGCGGATTTTAAACTAACTTAATAAATAGTAAAAAATTTCAAAAAAATGTAAAATTTGGTCTCCCACACATTTTAATATAGAGATCACAGCTAACTGTTTAGATCGACTGTTTGGACTTTGAAAATCAGAAAGCTAATTGGTTGCACCACGGCTCCGGAACAAACGTTTTAATATTAGCCAACCTCTAGATCTATATATATATATGTGTGTGTGCAATGACTACTCTACTTACATAGCATATGAGAGCATATGCTTATAAATTATTTTTGCGTTTTCAATGTCTAAATTGTCGATCTGAAGCGCTCAACATGTTCTCCATATTAATATGTGTTTGGAAACAAAATTTTATATTTTTTGGAATTTTATTACTATTTTGTTTATAATTTTCAAAATAGCATTTTTTCAATTTTTTTTATGTATTTTTTTTACCATATTATAACCAATGTTTGAAAAATTCTAAAAAATAGTAAAAAAATTCAAAAAATGTAAAATTCCGTTTCCAAACACTTATTAATATGGAGAACACGTGAACGTTTTAGATCGACCATTTGGACATTGAAACGCAAAAATAACTTATAAGTGTATGCCCTCATATACTTATGTAAGTAGAGTAGCCCACCTCATATATATATTCCTTTTTCTGCTTCAATATTCATGTATGCGCTTATTTCTCAATGACTAATTATATGTTTATTTGAAAATTTAAATCGATCCTTTCACATGCGTGCACTTAAAATTGACATAATAGAATAAAAAGAAGAAAAACAAAGAGGTGGCTAATACAAGCCAAAAGATGCTTCACAAGGTGAACACTATCAATACCCTGGCCAGCTAACAATTCTTGGCATTTATTTGTTTGGCTAC
The DNA here is from genome assembly GCA_025461045.1 of Carex parvula. Lineage (NCBI taxonomy): Eukaryota > Viridiplantae > Streptophyta > Magnoliopsida > Poales > Cyperaceae > Carex > Carex parvula. The sequence goes on from JAJGRW010005150.1 coordinate 22,260, forward strand.
ATTCCATTTTATTCGCTTATACTGAAAAGATATATGTCAGCAGTTAGATGGAGATGCAGAATATACTCTTGGATGCTTCAGAATCTAGACATGTACGTCAGGGATTTGAAAGCTCATGTACGTATTATATTTCTCTAATAATAATGTGTTCATTTCTCTCCTTTTTGCTTTTTCTTGTAAACCATTTTTTTATCATTGGTTGTAAGAGCACAAAATTCCACTACCTAAACACCTAAACTAAAGTAACCAAACCAAATAATTAAATAAAAAAATCCCGTCTAACTCAACAATGATATTTATTACAATTTGTTATATATATATTATATATATTATAGGGGCTGGCTACTGCTTATATAAGCATATGCCCACATATGTTATAACTCATTTTTGCGTTCCAATGTTCAAATGGTCGATCCTACCGTTCATCGTTCTCCATATTAATATGTGCTTGGAGACTAAATTTACATTTTTCTGAATTTTTTACTATTTATTAAGCCACTTTGAAAATTGCTGATCTGGGTGAACAAGATGAACGGTCGGATCGACCATTTGAACATTGGAAACGCAAAATTGCTTATTTAAGCATATGTGGGCATATGCTTATAAGCATAATAGCCAAGCACTATATATATATATATAGAGTATGGCTAAGTTGCTGCTGGCGCATTTCGGCCAGCTGCTGCCGGAGCTATATTTAGCCATACGATATTTAAACAACAAAGCCAAACCGTTAGATGTGATCTCTATATTAAAATCTACTTAGAGACCAAATTTTACATTTTTTGAAATTTTTTTACTATTTATTAAGTCACTTTGAAAATTACTGATCCGGGTGAACAGTAAAAACAGTCTGGACCATATGATCTGGAATTTTCAAAGTGGCTTAATAAATAGTAAAAAAAATTCCAAAAAATGTAAATTTGGTCTCCAAGTAGATTTAATATAGAGATCACATCTAACGGTTTGGATTTGTTGTTGTTGACATCGTATGGCTAAATATAGCCCCGGCAGCAGCTGGCGAATGCTGCCAGCAGCAATTAGCCATACTATATTATATATATATATAGAGGTTAGCATCCATTCATAAGTATTTGTTATGTGCATGTACGTAGGGGCGGAGCTAGACTTTCGAAACTGGAGATCATATCGTAAGTAATTTTTCTACGGAGATCAAATAGGGACCAAATTTACAATACCATGCCATTTTACTCTAATTATACAAAATAATCATACATCAATTAAAAAAAATAAAAAAATAGAAGTCAATTGATCCCTATTCTTTTTTTTCCCTCCGCCCTTGTGTGCATGAAGTTACAATTTTCTAATAAAGGCCAAAAAAACATATTCTAGCCTTGAAACATGATCAATTTCATATATGGCGTGCACATACCATATATGCTTAATTATAAAAATATGAAGCTGAATGTTACCATCAAACAAATGATGTGAATCTTTCATTATATCTTCTAATTAAATAAATTTTCCTTGATATATTATTTTCAACAATTTATTATAAATTAAAGATTATATATACTATATTATTTCTTTTCACATTTAGTGCCATCAAGGTTGTCAACATTCATAGATAATTAACTTGTCACTATGTGTCATTTATTATACTGAAATATGGTATATATATATATATATATATATAATATCTATATATATATATATATATATATATATATTTGAACTTTTCAACCATGAAGAATTCAATTTTTTTATGAAAAACTAAACAACCTCTGAATTGGTCCAACTTTTCTCAGGGCTGGATTATCGATCCCGTGTATGTAAAATTGTAGCAGGCGTCCCATTGTACCATCGGACCAAACAAAGCCATCAGATTCACACGTTAGACTAAAGAGGAATTAATTTGATAGATGCAAACTCTTTTAATTAGAGAACACATGCACAAGTGGATCAGTTAAATACTTGTTGGATCAACTATATATATATAATATATATCCGTAGGATATGGGATCGATGCACCTACTATGTAGCAACATTTTTAATTTACAGATTGGGAACATAATTTAATTCACAAGTTCGGTATTTTTAGGGACGCACTGAAAATCCAAGCATGCATGATATATCAATTCATAAATAAAGATCCCTATTTTGTGGGAGAATAGACAACACATCAGCATTGATCCTCT